>CAUYLG010028566.1:0-86231 GCA_963573385.1 Cacajao melanocephalus
AACTGGAAAAAAACACCTTAAACTTCATATGGAACCAAAAGACAGCCCACATAGCCAAGTCAATTCTAAGCGAAAAGAACAAAGCTGGAGGGCTCACGCTACCTGACTTCAAACTATACTACAAGGCTACAGTAATCAAAACAGCATGGTACTGGTAATAAAACAGAGATATAGACCAATGGAACAGAACAGAGGCCTTGGAGGCAACGCCACACATCTACAACTATTTGATCTTTGACAAACCTCACAAAAACAAGCAATGGGGATTCCCTGTTTAATAAATGGTGTTGGGAAAACTGGCTAGCCATGTGCAGAAAGCAGAAACTAGACCCCTTCCTGACACCTTACACTAAAATTAACTGCAGTTGGATTAAAGACTTAAACATAAGACTTAACACCATAAAAACCCTGCAAGAAAAACTAGGCAAAACCATTCAGGACATAGGCATAGGCAAGGACTTCATGACTAAAACATCAAAAGCATTGGCAACAAAAGAAAAATAGACAAATGGGATCTAATTAAACTCTGGAGCTTCTGCACAGCAAAAGAAACAATCATTAGAGTGAACCAGCAACCAACAGAATGGGAAAAAATTTTTGCAATCTACTCATCTGACAAAGGGCTAATATCCAGAATCGACAAAGAACTAAGATTTACAAGAAAAAAACAAACAAACCCATTCAAAAGTGGGCAAAGGACTTGAACAGAGACTTTTCAAAAGAAGGCATATATGAGGCCAACAAACATATTAAAAAATGCTCATCATCATTGGTCATTAGAGAAATGCAAATCAAAACTACATTGAGATACCATCTCACGCCAGTTAGAATGGCAATCATTAAAAAATCTGGAGACAACAGATGCTGGTGAGGATGTGGAGAAATAGGAACACTTTTACACTGTTGGTGGGAGTGTAAATTAGTTCAACCATTGTGGAAGACAGTGTGGCAATCCCTCAAGGACCTAGAAATAGAAATTCCATTTGACCCAGCAATCCCATTACTGGGTATATGTCCAAAGGATTATAAATTGTTCTATCATAGAGACACATGCACATGTATGTTAATTGTGGCACTGTTTACAATAGCAAAGACCTGGAACCAACCAAAATGCCCATTGATGATAGACTGGACAAGAAAAATGTGGCACATATACACCATGGAATACCATGCAGCCATAAAAAACGATGAATTTGTGTCCTTTGTAGGGACATGGATGAACCTGGAAACCATCATTCTTAGCAAACTGACACAAGAACAGAAAATCAAACACTGCATGTTCTCACTCATAGGCCAGTGTTGAACAATGAGAACACACGGACACAGGGAGAGGAGCATGACACACTGGGGTCTATTGGGAGGGACTAGGGGAGGGACAGCCGGGGGTAGGGAGTTGGGGAGGGATAACATGGGGAGAAACACCAGATATAGGTGACGGGGATAGAGGCAGCAAACCACATTGCCATGTATATACCTATGCAACAGTCCTGCATGTTTTGCACATGTACCCCAGAACCTAAAGTGCAATAATATAGATAGACAGATAATAAATAAATAATAAAATTAAATTTTAAAAAGATGCTCCTGAACCTTTGCTCTTGTAATTGCATCCCCAAAATCATATCTTACGGAAATAGTTCAACAGAGATTCACTAGTGGTGAAAAAAAAAAGGGGGGGGATGATCTAAACATCCAATATCCAAAGCACGGTTTGAGAAATGCCAGAACCTTCAAATCATGTAATGTTTATTGTATACCCATTTTAAATGATCATTTTAAAGACCAACAGGGAAAAAAAGCAAAGCATCTGTGATAAAATAAAGACTGAAAACATAACATCTCAAATGCTATTGATACAGCTTGTAGAAGTATGGACATGTGCATACATAAAAAGGAATGTCACTGTTTTACGGTGGTAGGATTACGGAAATCTACCATAATAATAAATGGTTTCATTATTATTACATGTAAATTTTCTTTATGGTATTGTTTAGTACCTTTCCAATCTAAGAGAAAGAGAGACAAAAAAAAAAAACAGACAGACATAACCCAGCACTAAGAAAAGGCTCAGGAAGACCAGGGCTGAGATGTGAAAGGAGAAATTGAGAACCGTCCTACATACCCGGAAGGAGGAGGCCAGGCAGGGCCCTGGGGAAGGGAAGCCCTCTAGGTATGGAGAGGGTTGTAATTAGTCTGATGCTAATTACAGAAGTCTCACTAGCTTATTAATTTTTTTGACAGACTCTGAATGAAGACTGAATTCCTTCATTAAGCCAACTTGGGTTCAGAGGCACATTTCCTATGTGGCTATCCTCATTCTTCTAAAAAATCTAGCCTTTTCTTTTTTTTTTTAAGGGTAACAGTAAAGTAAAATTTAGCAACAGAAACACATACCCTAGAGAAATTAAGATTCCTGCCTTAAATGTAGAAATTCAAGCCATTTCAGAAAATCAAAGGGATTTGAATAAGCAACTGAACTGCAATGTTTTCTATACTGGGAAAAGTAAACATGAGCATAAAATATTTAGCTCAGTATTAAAGGCCCCTTGATCAGACTCCAGCCCATCTTTCTGATATTATCTCATAATCATCCCTCCAGATACCCAATGCTCCAGCCAAACTGAACCACCAGTGGTCCCCAAAACAATTTCTTCATTTTCCTACCACCATGACTCTGTTCAAGCTACTGCACACAGTTAAAATTTCTCTCTTACAACTGCTTGCTCAAGTCTGACCCATCCTCCAAAGCACAAATCCAAGCCTTGTCATTTTTTTTTTTCTTTCTGAGACAGAGTCTTGCTCTGTCACCCAGGCTGGAGTGTAGTGGCACAATCTTGGCTCACTGCAACCTCCGCCTCCTGAGTTCAAGCAATTCTCCTGCCTCAGCCTCCAGAGTAGCTGGGACTACAGGAGCGTGCCACCACGTCCAACTAATTTTTGTATTTTTAGCAGAGACAGGGTCTCACTATGTTGGTCAGGCTGGTCTTGAACTCCTGACCTCAGCCAATCCATCCACCTCGGCCTCCCAAAGTGCTGGGATTACAGGTGTGAGCCAATGAGCCCAGCCAGTCTTGTCATGTTCAAAGCCTAGACCAATCTCTATACCCTGAATTCATTTCTTGCTCGTCACAGTAGATCCAGAGTACTTTGAACCTCCAAGGAGCTACACAAAGTCTGCCTTGCAGTACAGTTATCTGAGTAACTGACTTTTGATCACATTAAAGCCTGGGCTCCTTGGGACATGGACCTCTCCAAATTCCTACATAGAACCTATCCATAACGCCTGGCACACAGTAGGCCCTCAGTAAATGCTTCACTGAAAGACAAGAAAAAGGGACACATTACATCTGCGAGAAGTCACTTCCTACCTCAGTAGCTCCAGTTAGGCAATGCACAGATGAAGGCATGCTGTTCGGTGGTCTTGAACAGGGGAGAAACGAATCTTGCTTTTCTAGTTTCCAGCCTTTATAAGTCTCCAACTTCCTCCCTAGTTGACCATAGTCTGCTCGGCCCCAGGTAAACACCTTCCCAGTTTCTAAAAACAAATATTATTTGAATTAAGACTACATTCCACAGCTGTGTTCCCATGGATAGGCAATGAATTACAAGAGAAAGTGTGACATTTATTTTAGCACCAACTACCAGGAGCCTTCCTACCTCCCTGTAAAGAAGTCACAAGTATTTGTATTTTTACAGATGTGGAAACTAAGGTTCAGAGAGATTGAATGACTTGCTTAAGATCAAACAAGCTGTGAGTACCAGAGCTGGATTCAAGCAGAGATTCATTCTAAAGCTTACGCTCTTGCATGTTACACAGATATGGATATGATTATGGATATAACTTCAACCATGCTTTATGGCCTTCCATTCCCTCCCTTCCCCACATACTCCTTGTGCTTTGCCCAGATGTCTGTTCTCAGGTTCTTCTCTCCCCTACCCAACCCAGGGCCCCATTTAGTCACCTTGAAGTTCTCCACTCCACAATCTCTTAGGGCCTTGCTCAATGAATGGCCAGATTCATTTGCTTTCCCCACCTTGTAACACAAGAGGACCTTTCAGAATCTATGCTCTTACCCAAAGGAGCAGTTCTAACAATCCTAAGGCAAGTATTTATGTGTGCTAGAGGGAAGGGAGTGAGAGAAGAAAAAAATGGCAAAACCATTTGGAGTCAGAAAAGCATTTAGTCCCCTAGATGCACCACATGGGAAGCTAGCCAGTGCTAAAAATGACAAAAGAAAATGAGGTTTGCAAAAGGAGAAATGGACTTTCTTCTCCCAGATAAGAGAAAATTCACTAAATTCATTCAGTTGTACCAAGTGCCACATTTGTTATTTCAACAGAAATGCAAAATCTGATGAGGCATAGATTATTAACAGATTCTCTGCAATAAATATGCATAACCATGTGCGTTGTATAAATTCTTTATACATGTTTATTTTAACAAAGAAAAACTTTGCTTTAGAGACAAAACACAGAGCAATGCATATTAAATTCTAGACAAATCTACTACTGCATACTTTGTGTTTGGTATCAAAGCTTCATCTGGCCTCACATTCAACATATGGTTTATAGTGTCAGCTAAAAAAAACCACCATAGATTCATGGGGAAATGTCAGAATACTGCAGTGATACAAGGCTATGCAGGGAAACAGTTCTCAGGATCAGCCTGCTAGCAGACACTAAGGTAAGATACCAAGGAGTTTACAGGAATCTGACTTTTGGGCTTCTTCAAAGGGGGAAGAAAGTCTCTGTAGCTCACAGGGTATACAGGGTACCTCGCATATTATGAGAACTGGGAATAGGTCCCTTCACATGTACTATTTCATGGCTCTTTGTGTGCTGTTCCTTTTGCTAAGAACGTCTTCTCAGCTTGTAAACTATGGCTCCACCTTTAGAGTCCAGCTCATGTACCACAAGTTCTATGAAACCTTTCTTGACTCCCCAGCTCTCCCTAGAAAGGGTGAAAGTCACCCTCCTGTGAGCCACCTTTATCACTGTACTCACCAACTACTATGCTGCCATTTGACAGGTGAAAATATTAAGGTTCAGAGAAGTGACTGGCCCAGGGTCACATAGCTAAGCCACATCTCTTTCTACTAGCCCATGGTATCACTCTGCATTGGTTATTAAGCACTAGTTACTGCATAATCACGCAACACTCTTCCTTCACTTCTGCAGGATTAGACTCTTAAAAACCCTTGTGCCCAGGACCCATAAAGCATCCCAAACTGGCAAATTGTCTCTCTACCTGAACTGGCTAGGATTTCTAAACAGAATGCTAAGCAGGAGATTCCCAAGAAGCCAGAGGATGAGACTGTTGCTGCTTAAATGACCGTAGCATTCCTCTGCTGAGAGAAACTAGGAAGTGGTTATCTTCTAATAATTTTATCAGAAATCACACATTGAATTCTTTCTTTCACATCAATTAAAACATCTTAGAACTTTCCTGTTATTGATCATTGATGTCCAAGACAGTCAAGACTGGCAGAATATGGTGCCACCATTATTATATCCTCGATAGCAATTCAACCACACCACTTAGATAGCACTTTTCACCTTTAAAGCACTTTACAAAGATTAACTAATTAATCCTCATACTCTCTGGGGAGGCCATAGACATTTTAGTTAAGACAGGTCCAGAAACCAGGCTGACTCAATGTTCAGTGTTCAGTCTCAAGCCTAAATTTAATGCACTCTGAACTTGTCTGTTTCTCTTCAAAATAAACTCTGCATCCAAAAGCTAACCCAGGGCAGAAGAGACTCTTTTATTTTTCCTCTTCTTCTAAGCAGACATTTATTGACCTCTTCCCAGGTACTCAATACATTCATTGACATTGTCTCAATCCTCATCATAATGCTGTGGCATATAGAGAGCTAAGCTTATTTTACAGATGAGGTTAAACAACGAAAGTTAAATGATTTGGCTGAGTTCAAACAACCACTAAGCAGTTGAATCAAGATTTAAACCTGTGACTTCTGACTCCAAGGCCAATGGTATCTCCAATGATTGCACAGCTGCTGTCACAATCTGACAAAAGTTGGCTGATGAAACAGCCATTTTTACAATGTTTGAAGAAGAGGAAAACCCAGATTAAATGGATATGCTCTGTGTACCATCCAGCTTTCCTCACTAGAATAATCTCCTTCCCAGGAGGCCATGTAGAACTCAGGACTGTAAGTGATGAAATAAAGATATTAAACACATGGATTATGATTTTATGTCACCTGGAGTAAAAGAAAAAAATGAATCCACATATAAAAAATGCTCATGAATACATTGTGGATGAATGTCTGCATCAAGCTGATGCATGCTGTCAAATCCAAGGAGATTCAAGTCACAAATTTAACAAATGAATCTTCTCCTTAAAGGATTATATATTACTATGACAAAAAAACAGATATGCTAACATCATCCAAAAAGCATAGGTGTGTGTCTCCAGGTAAATGATAAATGAGAGAAATGACAAAATAGCTCAAAACAAAGTTAGCAAGTGAAATACAATTTATAAGGCACGTCCATGTAAGAACCGGCACAGAATAACTATAGAGCCAAGAAGTATACACTGCAAAAGATATCAATGCACTGCAGAAAATGACAGAGGCCAGATGAGAAGTATAGAGAAAGAACACTTAAGGGGTCTGGAACTAGAATTTTCATGGCAGGCTGAGGGAACCAGAGGCATTTAAGGTGAACTTATGGATAAGAAAAGAAAATGGGAGGCTGATGGAGGACATTGCAGGAACAGTGTGAGGGGATGGGCAATGACACGAAAATCAAAAAGCACCGGGCATGGTGGCTCACACCTGTAATCCCAGCACTTTGGGAGGCCAAGGCAGGCGCATCACCTGAGGTCAAGTGTTTGAGACCAGCCTGGCCAATGGGGTAAAACCCCCTCTCTACTAAAAATACAAAAATTAGCTGGGCATGGTGGTACATGACTGTAGTCCCAGCTACTGGGGAGGCTGAGGTGGGAGAATCACTTGAACCTGGGAGGCAGAGGTTGCAGTGAACCGAGATGGCACCACTGCACTCCAGCCTGGGTGACAGTGGGACTCTGTCTCAAAAACAAAAACAAAAAAAATCAAAAAGCACGAGAGAGAATGAGGGTCACAAGGAAAGGAGACTGGGAGGGCAGTCGAGACTGCCAGGCTGGGGCCAGCCATAGGGAAGTGCCATGCCTGGTTCTGGATCTCACCCTTCAGACCAGGGTTGCTTACTATTAGCAAAAAAAAAATTTTTTTGAGATGGAGTCTTGCTACATCATCCAGGCTGGAGTGCAGTGGCATGATCTTGGCTCACTGCAACCTCCACTTCCTGGGTTCAAGCAATTCTCCCACCTCAGCCTCCTGAGTAGCTGGGACTACAGTCATGCACCACCATATCCAGATAATTTAGTAGAGATAGGGTTTCACCTTGTTGGTCAGGCGGGACTTGAACTCCTGATCTCAAGTGATCCACCTGCCTTGGCTTCCCAAAGTGCTGGGATTACATGCATGAGCCACTGCAAAGCAACCTCTATTACTAAAGTATTTTTTAACACATCACCAATATATGTACATTAATTTATTTATTAAAGTATGTATATTCATAAATCATATATAGGTAGTCTCACTCAAAAGCATACAGTATAAAAACATGCTAAAAATAGAAAATAGAAAAGAATGAGATAAAAACATATAAAAGAAGTTATAAGAATCTCTTCCAGCTGGATGCAATGGCTCATGCCTGTAATCCCAACACTTTGGGAGGCCAAGGCGGGCAGATCACCTGAGGTCAGGTGTTCCAGACCAGCCTGACTAACACAATGAAACCCCATTTCTACTAAAAATACAAAAAATTAGCCAGGCATGTTGGCACACGCCTGTAATCCCAGCTACTTGGGAAGCTGAGGGAGAAGAATCCATTGAATCTGGGAGGTGGAGGTTGCAGTGAGCCAAATCACGCCATTGCACTCCAGCATGGGCAACAAGAGCGAAACTGTCTCAAACAAAAAGAAAAAAATCTCTTCCATACCCTAGCAATTCGCATTGCACACTCACTACTGCAAACTAGACCATGGGGAAACTATAGACTTTTGGGCAGGGGTGGGGCCTGATGAAAGGAATGCTTGGGGGATGGTACATCTGGCAAAGGATTGCAGGAGGCCAGAAATCATACTATTCACAGCTAACGCTTCCATAGCACCTACCATGTGTCAAGCACTGCTCTAAGCATTCTCTGTACAGTGCCACATTTATTCTTGCAGCAAACCTTTGAGATAGGCACTTTTACCATCTCCATGTTATTGACAGGTAATAAAGTATTTACCCAAAGTCACAGAGGTAGTAAGTGAAAAGAGAATAAAAGAAAAAAACAACAATAACACAAGCCTAAGATGCATCAAGGCCTAAACTAGAACTGAAGTCATAGGAAAAAAAAAAAAAAGAAGAATTTACGGGGCTTGGCACCCCATTAGATGTTATTTTAAAAGGAAAGGAAAGAAAATAAATACAATTCTGAGATTTCAGGATTTCAAGATGAGTAGGAAGGTGATGAAGGTGTAGAGATGCTACATCAGGGGAATCAGATGCTAGTGGGAATCATAAAATGTTATTTCATTACCAAATCCTTTAACTCTCCTGGGGCGTTTTGCAAACGTTATCAAATAGTCAAACATAAATAACAGGGGAGAGAGTAAGGAGAAAGACTGCTAGATGCAAACCACAGAGAGCAGGGGATACTCTGAGGGTAGAGTGGGTGGATGATGAATATTCAAGAGGCCAACTTCCTTTGCCATCCATCAAGAGCTGCACGTGCTGCAGCCATGGTTATAGGCACAATGAGAAGTAGCTCCACGGATGTCTGAGCTCTTCAGGGAAGAGAAATTTCTACCCCATTCTAGGGCAGAGAGTCCTATAGGTGACAGAAAGATAGATTAGTGGATCATCCATATTTTTTTCACAGAATCTGTCCAAAAAGGTAATATAATGTCACTGAAGATAGCAAAATAGAGTCAGCAAACCAAGGTGGATGTTATAAAAAGAAAATCCGTGGGTCAGACAGAGTAAAGGCCAAATGACCTCTTCAGTCCCTCTCAACTCTAATATTCCAGGATGCTACACAGACTTCTAGAATACATTCAGGAGAAGGAGGAAGCTCTCTGCCTATAGGTTTGTTATGTTTGTGATTCACCTGTTTACAAACAAAAACACCAATTACTCTCTGGGTTATTCATTGTGTGTCCTCAGAAGGTAAGAACCTGACTTCTGTAACTCATCCTTCATTCTGCCATGTGGACAGAGATTTTACAAAAAGGCATTTGATGATAATACCCAGGGACTAGTCAAACACAGAACTAACTGCCCAAGAATCACCTAGCATCATCTGCCTGTACAAAGAGCAGGAAAACAGCAAGGAGAGAGCTCAGAGTACAGGTGCTGGAAGCAGTCATACCACACTCCTTTCCATATAGCATGTGCCATGCTGTACCTCCACCAGGCCTCTGATATGGCTTGGCTGTGTCCTCACCCAAATCTCATTTTGAACTGCAATCCCCATAATCCCCACATGTTGTGGGAGGGACCCAGTGCAGGGTAATTGAATCATGGGGTTGGTTTCCCCCATGCTGTTCTCATGATAGTCAGTGAGTTCTCATGAGATCTAATAGTTTTATAAGTGTCCGGCATTTCCCTTACTGGCTCTCATTCTCTCTCCTGCCACCCTGTGAAGGGGTGCCTTCTGCCATGATTGTAAGTTTCCTGAGGCCTCCCCAGCCATGCAGAACAGTGAGTCAATTAAATCTCTTTTCTTTATAAATTACCTAGTTTCAGGTATTTCTTCATAGCAGCATCAGGATAGACTAATACAGCCTCCATACTGTCTCCCTCTGTCCCCAGCTATCTCTACTACCCTGACCCCATTCACCTCATCAACTCCTACTCACTCTTCAACTATGCTGACTACTCAACTCAGATCAGATTCCTCTGTGCAACAATCTCAGAGGACCACGTTCCTCATCTCGGGATCACTTACCTCAGTTTATAAATGAACACTCATTAGGACTGTTCAATTAACATCTCTCTCCTCTTCCAGAGAGCCAGCTCCATGATACTAGGGACCAGCTGTTTCATTCATTCTTGTGTCCTATAATAATGCCCAACACAAAGTAGGCACTCAATAAATATCTGTTGCCTGAATGAACAATTGAATAAATGAATCCAACCACCTCCCTACCGATCAACCTACCTACCTCTCACTCACCAATACGGAACACTACTATTCACTGGCTCCACAATCTTAAGCAAACTACTCAATACCTCTAAGTCTTATCTGCAGAATGAAAATAAAAGCATCTCCCTTGTAGCACTGCTGCAAGAATACTTCTCCATAAAGCATATGGCGCATACTAGTAAATGGCCATTATTACTATTATTCTCTCAAACTGAACAACACAGTTGTTAATAAATCCTTATTAAGGATTTCCATGGTTCCACACAGAGTTTCTACCACTTGTCAAATCTTCCCAGCCAATTCCTACCTACCAAAGTCTCAGAGTCAATGCCTCTAATGATAATCAAAGAAGAGAAAGAACATTGAAAGCTCTATTATGGATTTTTTTTTTTAAGATTCAAGTATAGTGGCTTGCACATCAGAAGCTTCTAATGTACCAGACGAAACAAATTAATTAAAGGTAGGAAAAAGAATAGAGTGAATGGGAACAATGGAGAAGAAAGATGAAGCGAGATGAGTTGGAAAAGAGGAGAGGAAGCTTTAATTCAAGATTCCTAAGACCTGAATTAGGATTCAGGTCTAATCCTGGCTTCCCTTCTAGGCTGCATGGCCTTGAACAGGTCCCTTCTCCTTTAGGGGCCTAGTTTTCCCAACTATAAAATAAGAGAATTGGAATAGATGACCTCTTGGATACCTCCCTGATCTATACTTTAATTATGATGCCTAAAAATCTTCCGTGTTAAAATGAGTGGTATATAATTTTATTGTCACCTTTGGAATATTTAGTCTGACCACTGTCTGAAAATAAAGCATCCACTCTAATATCAAAGACTACTAAAATAGTTCCCAGTATAAATAAAAATTAAAAGTTGACTATATAGTTGGTTTTTTTTAGTAAAATGTCACAAGTTTCCAAAGTCGTATCATAAACAATATCATATAAGAAAATGTTTGGAATTTTTTTAAGTTAATACAGAAATAAAATTTCCAAATATGGGCTGCCTAACTAAAAAGGGAAGAAAAGCCTGCAAAGAGAATGAACAAAAGTTGAGGGGCTGGGGAGATTTTATTTATTGAGAGCTGACTCTGCATAAAACTGCTTTAAGCACTATCATTGTTACATAATTTAATCAACCCTCAATGATTATTGTGAATCCCATTTCACAGATTAAGAAACAGACCACAGAGGTTAAATGACTTGCCCAAGATCACATAGCTAGTAAGTGACACAGCTGCAATAATAACAGTAATAATAATTGCTAATAGTTTGAGGGCTATTTCATGCTAAACTCTTCATATGGGTTATCCCTTTTAATCCACAGAAATACCCTGAGTAGGCATTATAATCCTCAAATTACAGATGAAAATATTAATGCATAGAGAGCGGTTATATCTCTGGCTCAGAGCCAGCAACTCTCAGTGGCAAAGCTACGATGGGACCCAGAGGCCTGGCAGCAGAGTTAGCGCCCTCAGTCATTGTCCTACAGTGAATGCACAGGTCTGCCTGACCTCAGCTTCACTTTTCACTTGGTCACACTGGCTCTTCAAAAGTGAACATTCGCAAGGACTTCCTGAGGTTGTTCAGAGTCACAGGGACACACACGTGGGCTGGAGGCACAAAGAGATACCAGCTGATGAGTGAGTGAGTGAGCTTCATCCATCCTTGACCTATATGGCAAAGGTCAGATTAACAAAACATAGAAGCATTCCATACAGCTGCTCCATTTTCACCACTGACTTTATTAGCTACCAAATTGAAGGCAGCAGTGATAGAAGTGAAGAGAGACTGCCCCCTGAGGAACACCAAGACTGACTGCAGGACTATCCACAACATGCGGGTTAGGGTTTCCCAGAGAAAAGGAAGAAGGAGTTGGGCTGGTTTCTTCTTCCAGGACAAGCAAGAGCATGGCAAGAAGCCCCAGTCCTGGTTTGTTCAGTAGCTCCCTTGCCTCTGAAAAAGCACCTATATTCTCTCAATATTGGATGACTGCTCCGTTGTCATAAGCATATTCAACTTCCTCCCTACTGGGCCTTAGGGCCATGCTCTGCCCCCAGTCCACAATGCTCATCAGCCTGCAATGCTGGTTAATCTGCTTGTCTAATCTCTTGTCCTACTTATGGAATCCTACTCCCCCTTCAGGGCCTAACTCAAATGTTGCTTCCTCCCTAAAGCAGCCTACCATCCCCTGGACAGAATAAGCCATCTATTCCTTAGGAGTCACTGGCATGGTGCTTGTACCTTTGTTTCAATAATTATTCTATCCCTCCAAACATAGGGCTCTTTGACTGCATATCTTAGCTTGCCCACTAAAGGGTGAAGAAAAATAATCTTTTCTTATTCTCTCTGTTTTTCCCACAGCACCTAATACAAGGCCTGACTCAGAGCAGGTGCTCAGTGTTTGTTGAAGGAAAAAAAAGTAATAGGTATTGTCCTAACCACCAAGGACATCAGAGACCATCTAATCCTACTCTCCAAAGAGAAAAAAAAAAAAAACACTAAGGAAAACAAATAATTTTCCAAGTCACACACCCTCTATAGATAGAACAGATCCAGGCATTCACAATATTGAACAAATAGTTATTGAGTACTTTCTATATGCCAGGTGCTGTCCTAGGTGCTAGGGGCTACTGCACAGAACAAAACACTTAAAACTTAATCCTAGCACTTTTGTAGGCAAAAGTGTAAGGATCACTTGAGCCTTGAGTTTGATCACTTGAGTTTGAGACCAACCTAGGCAACATGGCAAGATCCTGTATCTACAAACGCTTAAAAAAAATTAGCTGAACAGGTAGTGCACACCTGTAGTCCTAGCTATTCCAGAGGCTGAGGTGGAAAGACTGCTTAAGCCTAGGAATTTGAGGTTGCAGTGAGCTATGATCATGCTACTGTACTTCAGCCTGAGTGACAAAGCAAGACCCTATCTCTAATTAAAAAAAAAAAGAGAGAGAGAAAACTCCCTTCCATCATGGAGTTTAAATCTAATGAAGGAAAAGACAGACAACAAAAACAACAAAATTACCTATGGCAAATGACTTTAATTGCTATAGAGAAATATAAAGTAGGGAAAGGAGACAAGCAGAGCTGGGGAGGGGGCGGAGATGGAGGCCCAGGACCAGTGTCCAGCTCCCAGCTTCCTTTCTGGGCTTCTCCTCTACAGCATACCACCTTTCCTAAAGGAAGAACCTTAAACTTACAAGTCCCAGTCAACTCAAGCAGAGTCAATGAAACTTGCTCAAGCTACCCCTCAAGACTATGATGAAAAGGCAGGCAATAAACATAAATGCACTTTGTAAACTCAAAACGCAGTTGTTAATAACATTATGATGATCACTCTCTAAAGCGAGTTTGCAAAGAACCATCATGAGAGGCTGGACCATGAGTCCCTGCTCTGAGATGTGCCAGCTGAGGGCTTGGTTTTCTGTTCCTCCAGGGGTCTTGCAGCACATCACTCTGCTAGTTACACCTAAAAACTGCTCGGCAACCTGAGAAAAATCCCTGATTAAGGCCAGTGATTCTACAGATGTTTCCCAACTCATTGCACATTCAAACTCTAAAGCTTCTTCACACGCTTTTAGATTCTTATTAATAACACTTTAAAATGCAGATTGTTGCCTAATCTTAGCTGTGTAATTAAAAAATAATTTTGCTTTTCTCCCTCCTGGCAAGAAAGGAAACTATACCCCAGGGCTTCTGCAGCTAAGAATCACACCCTACAGAAAAGCTAGTAGGAGGCTGGAGGGCAAGGGTGGATGTGTGGAGAGGTGAGGGAGGGTAGTTGAAGCTAAGCAGCAACTACCTTGATTTTAAACAAAATGAAAATGAAAATGAGGCTGAAAGAGGAGAATGATCTGCCCAAGGACACAATATGTTTTGGTAAAGCCAGAACTAGGATCCCAATTTGCTGCTTCCCAGTAAACTCTGTCTACCGCCTGGTGGGGACAGGAAAGAAGGACAACAAGCTGTAAGTCCTTGGAGGGTGGGTACCATGTCTGTGTGATTCTCCTTATACCATGAGCAGAACACTATTTGTCTGGAAAAAAAGTTACAGGTTTTGGATTCTCAAGAGGATTATGGGAATAAGATTAAAAGTTCTTTACATTCAATTCAGCCTCACAAACCATCTGAGCCAGAAGAAATCTTAGAGAACGTTTTACTCCATCATATGCTTCTAGCTCGGTAAAGTGAGGCCCAAAAGGAAAGTAACTACCCAAGGTCAAAAAGTGAGTTAGAAGTAAGGCTAAACTTGAACCCAGGCAACCCTGACTTCTCATACATCTTGTCCACAGCTTCTTAGAAAGTATAGGCATACTTCATGTTATTGCACTTCACAGATAACTGCAGGGTTTTGTTTGTTTCTTTCTTTACAAATGGAACGTTGTGGCAACCCCGAGTCAAGCAAGTCTACTGGCACCATTTTTCAAACAGGATGTGTTCTGTGTGACATTTTGGTAATTCTTGCAATATTTCAGACTTTTCATTATTATTATTACATCTGTTATGGTTATCTGTAATCATGATCATCGATGTTACTACTGCAATTATTTTGGGGCATCATGAACCATGCCCATATAACACTGCAGACTTAATCGATAAATGTTGTGCTTTCTGACTGCTCCACCAACCAGCCCTTCTCCCATCTCTCTCCCTCTCCTCAGGCCTCCCTATTTCCGGAGACACAACAATATTGAAATTAGGCCAATTAATAACCCTACCCTGGACTCTAAGTAATCAAGTGAAAGGAAGAGTCATACATCTCTCACTTTAAATCAAAAGATATAAAGGATTAAGCTTAGGGAGGAAGCCATGCCAAATGCCAAGACAGGCTAAAAAGCTAGGCCTCTTGCACTAGTTAAACAAGTTGTGAATGCAAAGGAAAAGTTCTTGAATGAAACTGAAAATGCCACTCTAGTGGACACACTAATGATAAGAAAGCAAAATGGCCTTATTGCTGATATAGAGAAAGTTCTAGTAGTCTGAATAAAGGGTGAAACCAGCCACAACATTCTCTTAAGCCAAAGCCTAACCCAGAGCAAGGTCCTAACTCTCTTCCATTGTAGGAAGGCTCAGAGAGGTGAGGAAGCTGCAGAAAAAAAAGTTGGAAGCTAGCAGAGGTTGGTTCATAAGATTTAAGAAAAGAAGCTGTCTCCAAAAAAGTGCAAGATGAAACAGCAAGTGCTGATGGAGAAGCTGCAGCAAGTTATCTAAAAGATCCAGCTAAGAAAATTGATAAAGGTAGCTACACTACACAACAGCTTTTCAATGTAGACCAAATAGTCTTCTATGGGAAGAAGATACTATCTAGGGCTGGTGCAGCTGGTGACTTTAAGTTGAAGCCAATTCTCATTCACCATTCCAAAAATCCCAGGGCGCTTAAGAATTATGCTCAGTGTACTCTGCCTGTGCTCTAGAAATGGAATAACAAAGCCTGAATGGTAGCACATCTGTTTATAGCATCGTTTACTAAATATTTTAAGCCAACTGTTGAGACCTACTGCTCAGAAAGGAGTCCTTCCAAAATGTTACTGCTCATTGACCAAGCACCTGGTCACTCAAGAGCTCTGATAGAGATGTACAAGGAGATTAATATGTTTTCATGCCTGCTAATACAACATCCATCCTGCAGTCCAAGGATTAAGGAGTCATTTTGTCTTCCAAGTCTTATTATTTCAGAAATACATTTTGTAAAGCTACAGCTGCCATAGATAATGATTCCTCTGATGGATATGGACAAAGTTATTAAAAAATCTTCTGAAAAGGATTCATCTTTCTAGATGCCATTAAGAACATTCATGATTCATGGGAAGAGGTCAAATAACATTAACAGGAGTTTGGAAGAAGCTGATTCTAACTCTCATGGATGACTTTGAGGAGTTCAAAGCTTCAGTGGAAGAAGTAACTGCAGATGTGGTAGAAACAGCAATACAACTAGAATTATAAGTGGAGCCTAAAGATGTGACTGAGTTGCTACAATCTCATGATCAAACTTGTAGGCTTGAGGAGTTGCTTCTTATGGATGGCAAAGTAAGTGATTTACTGTGATGGAATCTACTCCTGGTGAAGATCCTTAAACACTGTTGAAATGGCAACAATAGGCAAACTATCATATAAACTTAGTTGGCAAAGCAGCAGCAGGATTTGAGAGGACTGACTTTAAATCTGAAAGACATTCTACTATGAGTAAATGCTATTAAACAGCATTGCATGCTATAGAGAAATCTTGTGAAAGAAAGAGTTCAATTGACGTGGCAAATTTCACTATTGTCTCATTTTAAGAAATTGTCACAGCCACTCCAATCTTCAGCAACCACAACCCTGATCAGTCAGCAGCCATCAACATCAAGGCAAGACCTTCCTGTAAAAGGCCACCAGCAAAAAGATCACAACTCACTGAAGGCTCAGATGATTGCCTTTTTTAGCCATAAAATATGTTTTAATTAAGGTATGTACACTGTTTTATAGACATAATGTTATTGTACATTTAATAGACCACAGTATAGTATAACACAACTGGAAAAAAAAAATTGTGTGACTCACTTTATTGGATATTTGCTTTATTGCTATAGTCTGGAACTGAACCTGCAATAACTCCAAGCTATGCCTGTACCAGTCAACTTCTCCAAGCTTCCTTTGCCACCTACCTCACCTAATTATCAAGGGCTTCCTGGGCTCCTTGGCAGGAAAGAGCAGACAGGTGAGCTCCCCACGATTCTTCACTGCCTCCATTCCAGGGATGGCTTTTGGGAGGTCCAAGGGCTGGATAATGAAAGAAACATCCTTTCTCCATCTCCTCCAGCTCCTCCTCTCCCTATCTGGAACATCCCTAATCTTGTACATCACCTTCAGGTTTTGTTCACTGCAAAATCATCAGCAGTTTCCATCTCTGTGAAGTTACCAAAAAAAAAAAAAGGAAAGAAAAAAGGCCAAGCACTGCACCCAGCTGTTGATGAGGCCGTGTTTTCCACTGATGATGATGACTCACAGTACCCAAACTGAAGGCTAAAGCTGGGAATGCGACTTGGGAGAGTCAGCACAGCCAAGGGAAAGCCGCAGTTCCCAAACACGCCTAAACCTGCAGAGAGGAGCTGCTTGAGTTCCCTTGGTAAAAATCCTAGCACTTGGCCATGGGAACACAGCTCCCCCTGCAGACTACCCTAAGGTCCCACAGGAGCAGGACTAGGGACAGACCATACGCTGGAGCCAGCAAATTCTGCAAAGTCCATTCACTGCCATGTATCAAAGCTGTTATGTTAGAAAGCCAGGACCCCACCTCTGAAACCCCAAGACATCCCACAACCCCCTAGAAATACTATTTGCATCCTTGGTTTCTAAAGAGAAACTAGCTTTGGGGAAATGGGAAGCTCAGATTAAGATCTCCAACAGAGGAGACAAAGGTTGGCCCCAATCTTTGGGTGAGCAATTCACCCAGAGGCAGGAGTAGGGAAGGGAAGGAGCCTATCCTAGGATGCCAATTTGTGGTCAACCAGTGAGAGCACCTTGGTACATAACTTTAGACAGTGCCTCTCAAATTTATTTTAACCCCACCCCTGGGAAACTGTCCCAGGTTCTTCAAGAGAGATTAGTACAAAAGATCTACTGGCGTCCTAATAGAGCTAAACTCAGTGATGGGAAAACACTCTCCCACCCCCATATTTGAGAACTCTACAAGGGTAAAACTGAGCAGTGGGCATGGTCAGGAGGATATTGATGGAGATAATGACCACTCCACTGTCAGTGGTGTGGGGATGGCACTTGCATCGAGCAGTGGCAATAATAAGCATCACCAAAGGAGGCCACTGAGGAGAACGTATTATGTTCAAGGACCCACCAGGAAAGGGAAGATAATCAGGAGATTTAGAGTCCCAGAATTTCAAAGTAAGGGGTTGAGAGAGGTTTGGGGTTAAAGTCCACTGTCAAGGCTGGTAGATGGTGTGACAAACGCTGCAGTTATATTCAAATGACTTCTCTGGAGGTCCATGGTCTCACGGTATGGAAAAGGAGGGGTTGTCAGGGCAGACCCAGGGTGGGACAGCCACCTTTCCCTTCTACGTCTACTAATCTCCCTCCTGCTCTACTCCCTGCTCCCATCTGTCTCTCAGGCCCCAGAATACAAACACCCTCTACTAGCAGCTCACCTGCCAAGAACCTCCAAGTCGCCAATGTGACCCTTTGTAAAAACTTGACAGTTTAAGATTATCTTTCAGGGTGCCCACACTCAGTCCCACCAGAGACAGTTACCACCAAAGCTACAGTACTTTCCTTGGAGAGGCGGACTTTTCCATGGCCAGGGCCTGGGAGAGGCATCTGCTACTGAGGATTTTTCATTTCATAGGCTCAGCTCCAACCAAATCAGCAAAGCACTGTTACTATGGACCATCTGCCAGGACCCGGAAACAGCCCTGTTACATAAAGGGGCTGGTATAATGAAATTTATTAAACTGGATTCTTCCTCCGCAAAGAAGCCAAAGTCTCTCATAAAAGGGCTGATGTGGGGCAGAGGAGGGGCCCTAGACAAGAGACCCATTGGGTTCTAATCCTGGCTGGTTCTGCTACCTGTTAACTGTGGGACCATGAGGACAAATCATCTCTCGCTGGGCATCTGTCTTCTCAAATTTCAAATAAGGATGAAATGGTCCCTTCTAGGATGAAAATTCCACAATTTACTATTGTTTTCACCGTAATGGCAAAAAGAAAATAAATCTTACCTTGATATTAATTTGTATTATAACATTTTAGAATGTTACCACTCTAAAAAAGAACCCTGCTCTCTTATTTGTGGGCTTAATGGAGAGAAGGAGTGAATAGAGCCACTGATTCTGGGGCTGGCTAAGGAAGAAAGTGCACAGAAGAAAAACTAATGGCTAGAAGCTTCTATCAGCTCAGGAAGGAGAGGCCCAAGCAAAACTCAAAGTAGGAATATGGCTGGGAAGCAGTACTATTAATGGCCCCTGCCTGTGCACACAGTAACTTTCCAGCTTACAAAGTGCTTTCCATGATCTTATTTGAACCTCACAACACCCCTAGAGTTGACAAGATGATGCTGACCTGCATTTCACATTGAGCAAAGCAAGGCGAGTGCCTAGGTAGAGTAAGCCTACGTTGCTTCATGTATCTTCAGTTTCCTCATGTGTAAAATGGCAGTGAGCCTCACTTGGCAAAATTTGTATATGGAGTAAATAAACGATGTTTGTAAAGCCCTGGCAAAATGCCTGGCACACATGTGCCCTTGACAAATGTGAGTGACCCCTTTCCTCACACACTTCCATCTCCTCAGGAAGGTATAAAGAGAAGCCCCAAAGCTGCTCATTTTTAGGCCTCTAAAAACGCTTCAAGATGAAAGGTAGCATGATGGTTTCCTAAATGGCCTTCCATGTGACCCATGACAGCTTTCCAGAACAAAGGCCAATGAACCAGATGACTTCAGTCCCACCCATCTCCCCATCACATAGATTCTCATAATCACCTGGGCTCCCCTAAGAATTCAGAGTACCTCAAATTCAGCCACAGAGATGGACCTGAAGCAGAAAGCAAGCACAAGCCCTCAATAGAGGAGCCTGCAAGAGCAACCCCGAGTTAGGGTCTCTCCTTTCATTGTTTATGTTTCTCACACACCCCTGCCCCTCACAGAAACCTCCAGCTGTTCCTCCACTGCTCACAGAGTAATGCCTCAACAAGGACCCATTCTCATTACACCCAAAAGTTTCCGGTCTCTTTTCATCTGGCCCAGGTCAAGCAAACTACAACATAGAGCACTTCCCACATCTATAGATTTTTTTTGCAGTGTTCCTTCTGCTTGGAATGCCCTCCCCTCACTTCTGCCTATGCAACAAACATTTGCTGGACAAATGAGTGAAGGAATAAAGGAAGGAACTGTGAATGAGTAAATGATATAAGACATCCTGGTGAAGCAGACAAATTAGGAATTAAAGTTCTCATTTTACAGGTGAGGAAGTTCAGGCCCAGTGATTTGCACAATATCACACAGCCAACAAGTAGCCAAATTAGAACTTAAACCTAGTTCTTCAGGGTTCTTTTGGCCACATTAAGCTTCCTCCTAAGGTGAAAAGTCACTCTTGGATTAGGCAAGAGTTGATTCCTCCAATATTCCTCAGAATGCGCTCCTTTTACCTTGGCACACATTGAGAGCACTTTAAAGTACTGGTTGTCACTATGATTTTTTTTTTTTTTTTTTTTTTTGAGATGGAGTCTCACTCTGTCGCCCAGGCTGGAATGTAGTGGCACAATCTCGGCTCACTGCAACCTCCACCTCCGGGGTTCAAGTGATTCTCCTGCCTCCTGAGTAGCTGGGACTACAGGTATAGTTCACACCCAGCTAATTTTGGTATTTTTTTTTTTAGTAGAGATGAGGTTTCACCATATTGGCCAGGCTGGACTTGAACTCCTGACCTCAGGTGATCCGCCCACCTTGGCCTCCCAAAGTGCTTGCACTACAGGAGGAGTGAGCCACTGCACCCAGCCGGCACTATGATTATTGAGAGCCCCATGGGCAGGCAAGGTCCCCTGAGAAAGGGCAAGCGGAGTGCCATCTGTCAAGAACCTAAAAATGATGGCAAAATTACAGGCCAGTAACTCAATGCTCACTTTTAGAGAGCTCCTAGAACAAGTCAATCTCCATCAGGAAAGAGTAAGATTCTTTGAATGGAAACTGAGCTCTCTACCAGGGACCTCTGCACCCTTCCAGAACCATCTGGTGAGCTTGCAACATGGCTGGTCACCCCACCCACTAGGGACAGATGGGGAAGCCAAGGTCCTAAGGCAAGGCCTTGCAGATAGGCAGGAGCAAAGCTGGTCTTAAAACCCTGGGGCATTAGGCATCGCTGTCAGCCTCAGAGAGCTGAGGCTCTCTGGTCTGGGCTTCTCCAAGAAGGTAGGAAGAGGGCAGGGCCAGCCATAAGCTGTGTGTCCTGAACACCGCCATTGGAAATAGCATTGCTTCCATGTCCAAAAGTTCTAGCCATTCCATGCCACAAGCACTTGAGTCTCTCTTCTATATTGGGACAAATCCCGGGGTGAATAAAGCAGATCAAGCCCCTAACCTTGTGGGCTCACATTCGGTTAGGAGAGAATGACGACAAATAAGTAAACAAATAATGACACTATGATTTCAGGCAGTGAAAACCAGTATAATGAAAAATAATGCCGTGAAGGGAATAGAGTGTAAGGGGTAACATTTGGACAAGAACCAACGGAAGTGAGGCAGTAGCTATGTAGGAGTTACAGAGATGAGCATTCGTGGAAGAAGGAACTGCTAGAACACAGGCACAGAGGGGAAAGGTATTTATCCATTTATCAGTGGGCTTTTCACCACCAGCCAGCACTCTCTAAACTGCTCCATAAATACCTGCCCTTTCCTGGTTCAAAGGCCTCCTCCCTCTAACAGTTCACCACAACTCCACAAGTTTCTCTAGGAAAGAGACAAAATATCTGTTACCCCTGCCTAAAGCCTAGAGGGCTGCGACAGACTGAATGTTTGGGTCCTCATCAAATTCATATGTTGAAATCCTAACCCCTAATATGATGGAGACAAGGCCTGTGGGAGGTGATTAGGTCATGAGGGTAGGAACCTCATGAATGGGATTAGTGCCCTTATAAAAGAAACCCCAGAGAGTTCCTTTACTCCTTCTGCCATGGGAGACACAGCAAGAAGGTGGGAGTCTATGAACCAGGAGGCAGGTCATCAGACACCAAATCTACTGGCACTTTGACTAGGACTTTCCAGCCTCCAGAACTATGAGACATAGGTTTCTATTGTTTATAAGCCACCCAGTACTTGGTATAGCAGCCTGAATGGACTAAGATAGTCACTTGCTACCTTTCCAGTAAGGTCACCTTGAGAGGAAGTAGCATGATGAAATAAAGTAAACATGAGCTTTGATATCAAACACAGTGGGATTCAAGTGTCTTCTTTGCTTTATAACTAGCTATGTTACTTTAGATAAGCCACTTAGCCTCTCTGAGCCTCAGTCCTCACCTAGATTGAAGGGAAATGAACTCTACCTTAAGGGGCTATAGGAGTATTATTACCCTTATGCTGCAGAGCAGTACCTGGCTGAGTACCTAGTACATAGTAAGTACTTCACAAACACTGGCTCCTTGCCCAACCCTGATCCCCTTGGAAATTTAAAAAAAAAAAATGTTCTTATTCAACCAATTGTGCTAACTTATGTCTTCAGCATGCCTCTGGTAAGGCCCTGGGCCTGCCCATCTGTTGGGTATAGGGCTTAAGAGATGAACCGTAATTCCAACCATTGCACAGCGTAATGGGAAGCCTTGGCCCAGAAAACTGAGGAGGAGAACTGGACAGGGTAGAGGCGAGCAGAAAAGACATGCACATTGCGTTTGCTGTTGAGTGAGAAGGTGAAAATCATTAAGACCAGGCCCTTGAAGAAATCAGGAAGAAGGCAGACAGTTAACTGCCACTGCCAGGTCCTCTCTCACAGCTGGTTCACTGGCCCTTGTCCCCTGGATCTCCATGGGACAGCCAGCTAGAGGTCAGACCAATCTCAGTTCCTCTTAAGAGCAAGGACTATCAGCTATTAACTCAGGGTGTGACCTTAGGCAGGCCCTTTTCCCTCTCTGGAGCTAAGTTCTCCCATCCATACAGAAAGGAGGAGGGCCTGGGTGACCTCTAGGGGCCCTTTCAGCTCTGACCTAGCTAATTCCAGATAATGACCCTACAGGCCTCATCTCAAGGCTGTCGGGCTGCCTACTGCTGCCATCTGGTGGCCTTGCAGGCCCAGCCCCTTGTCGAATGTACCCACTTCAGAGGGTGACTCTTGCTTCTGCTTCAGGTGCACACACACTACACTTCTCTCGACCACAGATCAATGGGTATTCACTGCCAACACAAAATCCAAATATAACAACAAAACTTCATCTCTCTAGCAGAGATGACACAACTGCAGCTGAGAGTGTGACCTCCCCTCTCAACGCGAGAAGGTAACCTGCGCAAGGTCACAGAGCTGCCTGGCTTCCAGGCCAGTACACGATTTCAGTTTACCACAATGTTTAGGGTGGGTGGGTACCTGCAAACCAAAAATAAAGTCAGCCCAGAGCCAAGGAACAAAGCTGTTTGAAGTTGGGGGAAAAACTGCCAGGGTTCCTTGCAAACCTCAAGAAATGGTAAGGCATGACACGTGAACACGCTAAGCACTGCTTGCAGAAATTAACTGGAAATACAAACTTGGGGTACACAATGTATCTCCCTAATCTTGGAAGTCATCATTCCTAAGAACATCTGCAGGGTCTTCCATAAACCAGCTTCAAGCCACCACCACAGTCTGGATCCTAGACCACGCAGATCACCAAATAGTGGGGAAGACACCTGACTTAAGTAGCATCGTCTGTTTATGTGTGCTTCCCCCTGAGAGACAGCAGCTCCTCAGGGCAGGGTTATATCTTTTCTTCTCTGTCTCCAGGCCTCTTAACACCTGGTCAGAGGAGCTCAGTGACTACAAGTATACAAGTAGATCCTGTAGGTTTCTGCACAACATGGGACCTGTCTATTCTTTGTGGACTCGACTGATCACACCCTTGGCTCTGTCTGCAGCCTTCCTTTATAGTGTAGACCCTGAAAAAACTCATTGTGTGACTTTAACTAGGTCACTTGCTTTGTCGGGCCTCTATCATTGCACATCTGCAGCATACTGGGGTTTTACTGGATAATCTTCAAAGTCCTTTTAATTCTAAAATGCTAGAATTTGAAACCCCCAGGCAAATCAAGGCTGATCTTCACCTGCAGAGACAGCACTAAAAATGGGAAAACGGAAAGTAATCAAACAATGCTTCCCTCTAGTGGTTCAATGCTGTCATTATACCCTACCTGCTCAACACCCCATCACTAAACTTCTACTCCATTTCACCCTGAAATAAGCCTGCAGCTAGCAAAGCCCAAGCGCAGGAGAGCCAGAGGGAAAACAAGGAGGCCAGACTCAAGGAGCCAAAGAGGCGTCTTAGTTCCACAACAGTGGAATAATTATCCATCTTTAGGAACAAATATATTTTACAACTCAAAGGACCTTTTGTGACCTCCAACTCCCCTCTTCAGATGAGGAAATTGAGGCTTCAGGGATGTTCAGGAGGGACTTACCCAAAGTCACAAAGCTGACTCATGACTGAGCCAAAAATAGATGACTGCTTTCCTGACTCCTGCTAAAGTGTCTTGCCTCTCTTCCATGCGACCTCCCATTTGAGGCCCGTGCAAGTGACCTGTCAAGGACATATTAACAGGAGTAGATAGCAAAGGAGCCAGTCTCTTGCACTGAGGGGTAAGTGATTTTATTCATTAACTTTAAAATAGTATTTTACAGGAGATATAATCAGAATGAGAATATTCAAAATTCAGCATAGAAAACAAAATTCACTCATAATCCCACCAATCAAAAATAATATTGTGGCCCATTTCCTTCCAGTCTTTTCTATATAAACATTTTTCTTTCAACAAATTAGAAGTTTCAGTATGGTTCATCTATTCTTTTCACTTACTATACTATAAGCGTATTCTTGTCATTAAATATCCTTCTAAAACATTCTATTTAATGATAATACACTATTCCAACATATGGTTCTGCCATAATTTGTTTAACCAATCTCTCTTCAATTTCATTTGTTGCCGTATCTTTGTTTTTGTCATTTTAAATTAGGCTGCAGCAAATGGTATTATATTTAATCTTTGAATACACCTATGACTATTTCTTTAGGCCAGTTTTATTTTTTTATAGGATAGAATTTCAGAGCTAGAATGATCCTTAAAGATCATTATGTCAGTGTATTGCCCAGATGGAAGAAAGGGGGCCAGAGACTTTACTGTCTTGCCAGAGGACAAAGAGAAAGCAAGAGAACCAAGTAAACCCCTCCATCTATTAAAATGTGACCTTCCCAAAGCCCAACCACAATTTCACACCCTTCCCTGACCAACCTCACCCACACTGACCTCTCCTTCCCGTGAAATCCTAGAGCTTACAGTGTCTGGGCCACTCCTTTGGCCCTTGGCCACATTCTTTTTATTCTTATACTAAATATTTAACTGTTCATCTAACCACAAGCTTCCTAAAGGTGGTTCTGGATTTTATATTCGCCTGTATTCCGTAGCATAGTGCTATATGCATATAGGGAAGCATTCCACAAATATCTGCTAAAGGACTAAAGATGACTATGAATTTCCTTCCAATGGCTTGCTGAAATGTAGTATCACTGGCAAAAGTTGGGAAAAGATGCTTCTTTGAAGAGTAAAAGAAGTTTAGCTAATGAGTTAGAGCTTTCTGAGAAACACATGATCTGGAATTAGAAGAGCAGGCTTGAGGACAAAAGATGGGATTCAAGTTTTAGCTCTGTCCTTCTATGTGAAACAGGGCATTGCCATTAACCAATTAGGGACTCATCTGTGAAGTAAGGATAATTATACTCATCTTGCCAACTTCATATGAAAAAATGGATGTGAAAGTACTTTATAGTGATAAAGGTGATCTGTGAAGGTTATTATTGCTGTTGCATTCTCATAAATGGAAATGCAGCTACTTCTGTGAATCCCACAATGGCCTCCCGACCCTCACTTCTCAGGCACCATTTCCCAGTTTCTACTCCACACACATATCCTTATGGCTACATGCTACGGATAAGAATCAGTGTTTTTCTGAAGCAGAACTTTTTTTCTCTCTCTTTGAGACAAGGTCTCTCTCTGTCGCCCAGGCTGGAGTCCAGTGGCACAATCTTGGCTTACTACAACCTCCAGCTCCTAGGCTCAAGACATCCTCCTGCCCCAGCCTCCCAAGCAGCTGGGACCACAGGCATGCATCACAACACCCAGTTAATTTTTTTTTATTATTTTTTTGTAGAGACAGGGTTTTACCATATTGCCCAGGCTGATCTCAAACTCCTAGGCTCAAGAGATCCACCTGCCTCAGCCTCCCAAAGTGTTGGAATTATAGATGTGAGCCACCATGCCTAGCCAAAGCAGAACTTCTTATACAGAAGGAACTATCACTCCTGGTTCAGGTCCCTGGATCTGACTACTTAAGTCGTCCACAATTCCTCATCATCTCTGGAAAGAACGTAACAAGGCAGAAATAGCACTGTACTGAGAGTCATGAGACTTGATTGAGTTCTGGTCCTAGCTCCTTCACCCACTCATTGTGCCTCCCTATTCAGCCCTCAGTTTTCACATCGCTAAACTAAGGAAGTAAGCCCAAATGATCTCTGAGTTTCCATCCATTACTGACATTCTAAGGATTCTAGGATAAAAACTCATTACTTTAATAATAATCAAAAAGTATTTTCAAATAAGGCTTTGGGCTCAGTTTGACTTTCACCCATTGGGTTTTCAAAGTCCTAAAGCACAAGCATCATTAATTCCAAAGCACTTGCTTTAAATAGAGCCCATGAGGTCAGAATCTCCCTGAGCTTGGTTGAAGTTTCATGATATATGGTCCCAAAGAAGATGGAATAATGTACACTGTCACCCTATTCTGAAAAGGATCTTGGCCCCAAAACAGAAAAATCAGCATTAGATATATTTATAAACTCAGTTTAGTGTGAATCAATGGCTGGGCTTGAATTTCACTAATGCTTAGACATCAAATGCAGTAAAATATTTCTTGGGCTGTGACATTTGAAAGAGTGGCTAACAGCTAGTCCCTTTCACATGTACTATACAATTCCTCTCCTTAGGAAAACAAAAGAATTTAAAAAATCTCAATCAAAAGGATATAACCACAAATCAAGAGGACAGAGTGGAAGGGGGAAAATTTCACTGGAAAATAGGACTGTATTTCTAGCTTAAATGTTGCCATAAAGTCACTTTCTCTCCTCTTGGTTTCAGCTTTTTTCATTTGCAAAGTGGGGAAGTTGCTTCTTCCATCATTGATTCTCTAAAACTTCCAAGACTCTTGGACTTTTTAAGATGACACTGAAGAAAGTAAAGAATGTCAAAGAACTCTCTGTATTTGTTCTCACTTTGTCAATCCATATCCCTTGTAAGACCACAAGGCTACTTTGGGATACTGTATGATTCAGGGAAAGCTTCCAGCATCCCAAAAGCAACCAGATTCTAGACATTCTGACCAACTCCACATTAAGGTTTAGAACTTCTATAAATCATTCCCCTTGAAATTCTAATAAATCACCAGCAACCAGCACTTAGCATTTGTAAGCACTGATCTTTTTGCACTCTTCAGGAGAGTCCTGAATCAACTTGTTACCCATCCAGAGACATTCATATCCAGCCCCACAGAGACCTCTGACATAAAGAGATGAAATGGAGCATGTGATCTCCAGAGAGCTCAAGAGTTTCCAAAAAAGTAGTGGGAGCTAATGTGTCTTAAAAAGACACATGAGCCCAGTCCTGTACTGGATGCTTTAATACATCATCTCTTTCAATCTTCATATTAGGTCAGCAGTTATTTCTCCATTTTCCTAATAAGGAAATAAGTTCAAAGAAGTTGGGTTTTTTCATTTGTCCAACATGTCTTAGGTAGGCAAAAGCAAACATGGCTCTTGCCCTCATGGAGCTTACAGTCTAGTAGGAAAGGAAATTAGTCAAAGAATGCTACCAAAAAATAGCACAAAAGAGACGTTTATCATGCTATGAGAACAGAAAAAAGGGAAAAGTAGCTAGTCAGCAATGTCAAGAGACATTCTCCCCGAGGAGGCGATGCCTAAGTTGAGGGTTAAGATTTAAAAAAAAAAAAAATTAACCAAGTCCAAATGAAGAAGAGGTGCATGGATAAGTGGCCAAATAGAGGAAATAGAAATGAATGATGCCTTCAAGGGACCAAGCAAAGGCCTCAGTGCACATCGGATAGGGATCAAGAACTAGCATGGCACAAAATTGGACTGGAAAGGTCAGTAGAGGGCAGATCACACAGGACCTATAGGACCACTAAGGATTATATTTGTATCATAAGAGCAATAGGAAGCCATCTGAATGTGACAAAATGGGTTTGAAAAGATCTTTCAACTGGGGTATGGAGAATGGGTTGGAAGGGAGAGGGAGTGTATTAGTCCATGCTCACATTGCTATAAAGAATAGTTAAGACTGGGTAATTGATAAAGGGAAGAAGTTTAGTTGGCTTATGGTTCTGTAGGCTGTACAGGAAGCATAGCTCCAGCATTAGCTTCCGGGGAGACCTCTGGAATCATGGTGGATGGGGAAGTGAGAGCATGCACATCATCTGGCAAGAGCAGAAGCAAGAGAGCGAGGGGGAAAATGCTACACACTTTTAAACAACCAGATCTCATGAGAACTCACTCATAATGGCAAGGACAGTACCAAAAAGAATGGTACTAAACCACTCATGAGACATCTACCCACAATCAGTAGGTTAACAGAGCTAAGATTCAAGCCTTGGTCCATCTGACTTCAAAGCCCAGGTTTTTCTCTACTGTGCCATGTATTTATTCATTCAGCACTTAGTTACTGACCATCTGTTATGTCATGATCCAATTGCCTCCCACCAGGCCCCACCTCCAACACTGGGGATTACATTTCAATATGAGATTTGCATGGGGACACACATCCAAATTATATCAAGGAGTAAATATGGGAAGACCAGGACACCAGTTAGAGGCTACTGCAGGATTCAGTTAAGAGGTGACAATGGGCTGAACTACGGTGGTGACAATGGAGACAGAGAGAGGTGGAGCTGCCCACAGTCAAACAGTCAGGGGGTTAACAGAGCTAAGATTCAAGCTTTGGCCTATTTGACTTCAAAGCCCAAGTTTTTCCCTACCTTGCCATTTATTTATTCATTCAGCACTTAGTTACTGACCATCTGTTATGTATCAGGCCTGTGCCAGACACTGAGGATATGGCCATGAACAAAACAGATACTGCTCTTGTGTCATTTACAGTCTAGACATTAAACAATAAGAATACAAAGAGATGTGTACAATTACAAATTGGGATGAGTACCATGAATTTTAATAGCTAATATTACCAATTAAACTACAAACATCTTCCAAAGTGTTGATAATATGAAAAAGCCACTTGCCTATTGCATGCAAGTAAAAGACTTTAGGAAACTTTGCTTGTCAGAGTTTGATATTGAGTATGGCAACCCTGGCCAGCTCATGAGCTTTGAGGCTAGTAGTCTCAAGGTCGCATTAACCCTGTGGAAATAGAAGTCTTCCTAAAAGCAACTACTAACTCTTTGATTTACTTACATATCTCAATCTCCGGCAATCATCACTTACGTATGCATTTAAAATAGTTGGGATCTTTCACAGATTCGTTCATTTGAACATCACAGCAGCCCCATGTAGAATGCAGGCAGGTTTTAATATCAGACTTCAGGGTTGAGGAAACTGAGGCCTAGACAGGTAAAGTGACTTAATCAAGGTCACCAAACTAGGAAGGCACCCAGATCTACCATCCAACTCTCACTAGAAGCACCACCAGCCAGGAAACCATGAATCTCAGATGAGACAGCTGCAGGTCACTGAGCCTGGATAAAGTCACCCAGGAGTCCCATGAAGTTCCTGAGAACAATGATCAGGGACATTAAGCAGCTTGGGAAAGGTTTCTAGAATGCAGCATCACAAGCCTGAGACACAGGTACCCTTGCCAACTCTCCCAGATTAGAACAGGTTCTCTTGGACTCTTTCCAAGTGCCTCTGACTAACAGAGAAAAGTATTTTTCCATCACAAACACTGCAGGCAGGCATCAGACTCCTGAGAGGGGAGGGCAGAGAACACATCCCAGATTCCCATAAAGACAACCTATAAAGTTATTCTGATACCACGTGAACTGCCCTAGCTAAGCACCTACCACTTGGGATGCCCAGTATTGGGCAGCGTTTCTCAATCTTGACACTATTAACATTTGGGGCTAGATAATTCTTTGTTATAGGGGGCTGCCCTTGCATTGTAGGATGTTTAACAGCATTCCTGGCCTCTGCCCATTAGATGCCAGTAGTGTCTGTGCATAAACTCTTTTTTTAATTAATATCACGCAACTAAGGCCTCCCAGAATGAGACTGAGAGCAGCCTCTGGACTGATGTGGCCTGCAAGTACATCCCAGGAACAATTCACCACTGGAGCTTGTGAAAACAACTAGAGTCAAATAACTTCTTGTTCCACTAATGAGCTGCTTCTGACCCTGTGTGAAAATCTTATTCCCATTAATGTGAGCAGCTGAGTCTGACTAAATAGAAGCCCTGGGTGTTTCTTCTCAATGACACTGGGCCAGAGCACAGGCTTCCACTGCTGCTAGAAGGAACACAAAATTGGTGAATCAAATAACAGGAAACTCTCATTTACCCAAAATTCAGTACAAAAACCAGGACACTCAAATATCCCAGATTTAACCATTCTAGACTTAAGATAAAGAAGAAAGTGGCAATGTACAAAAAAAAGCAATCTGAATTAACAAGCTAATTAAATAGCTGAAACATTACAAAAAAATCATGCTCTCGAAAGGAGATAGAAACCTGAAGCTGAGCTCCAGAGCAGCTGGGGTGACTCAGACAGTGTCAGAGACATGGGTGCCAACCTCTCATCCCAAGGGCTGCGCTGCTGGCCCAGATGTGGGAATCGCAACAGTTATAATGCTTCAAAGCTAAAATCAAAGAAGCAACATCTTTATACCTTTCATTAGTCAACTACCTAACTAGTTAAAGGGTTTACTGACAGATTCAGCCAATTCACCACCATTTGGTAGTAAGTGTATTTTAATGTACTGTAATTCTTTGAAGACTGACTAACCATGAAACGCCCACCTGTGAACACTCAATCACTCAAGACTACTGCTACATGCGACTTTTGCATGTTGTGCTTAGCTCTATTGTTGCACATCTCATACTGAAATGCAGTAAAATTTTATTACAGGTCTATCACCCCTAGTGGACAGTGGGCTCCTTAAGGCCAAGATTTACATCTAGTACTAGGTACAGTACATAAAAAGACCCTCACCATTTGTAAGATGGATGGATGATAAAGTTTTCCATCTCTATATTCTTAAACTTACACGTATCTACATATTCTAGTGGGAAGATATGGCCCATGTCTTTTCTCCTCCATTTCTCCAAGGCTTAAGACATTGCTCAATAGGTGCCTAATAAACATTAACCTATTTGGTTGGACTCCAGAATCCAAAGAGACAAAGAAGCTTTCTGTTCATGAACATCTAAGTCCCAGAAAAGAGGTCAGAAATCCTAGCTATCTACCTTGTCTTGTATGCATTTGTGTATGTGTAGTCTCTTTTAACTATAAAGAGTTTGATGCCGGACAATGAGCACACTCTCTAATAAGCAGTGGAAATACAGAAGTAAGCAAGATTAATCTTGTGGCTTCCCTCAAAGAGCTTATTGTCTGAAACAAAAGACAGATATGAACAATTGCACACATATACAAAACCTAGCTACTATGCTCAGTGAGTCTCTTTAGGAAAAGGTTCTGTAGATAAGCCCAATCTTCAAGCAATCTGAATCTCTTTAAGGAAAGTGATAACCTTCCTCCTAATGAATGACACAATTTCCTAAGAGCATCCTCTAAAGCAGTAATATAGAAAGTTTATTATACATCTTTGTTATACAGCCCTCTATTTCAAAATGATTATGAAATGTTTTAAAAGACCAATTAAAAGCATCATAGATATGACTGCCCATAAGTCTACATTTGTGTATAGAAATGTATAGTATGTGTGACTTACCAAGGATAGCTGAAGCTGACCTGAAAACCTGCAAAAGCCAGAAACTCCTGAAATAAGAGTCACTAGGTATTTGGGAGTCTAGAGATGTGTGTGTAGCTAGCAAGCAGGACAGGAGTAGGCAAGAGGACTCCTGAGGACCCCTGAAGCTCAGAATACTTTGACATGAAAACAGATCTTGGGAATTTCAAATTGGCTGGGGAACTCTGTGAAAATCAGCAGGCAGGAAGGCAGGGATGAATAGAGGCCATGAAAAAACAAAATCTAAGGACAAAATCAAGAATATGAAGGCCAAGAAAGGAGAACTGCCCTAAGGGAAAGAAACAAATGAAGATTCAATAAAAGATGAAGATGCCAAAAGCTGTATGGCATGATATAACATCTGAGGGAATATATGAGATGTCTGAACCAATACACGTAGTTTATTACAGTCAATAAAAGTTTAAATCAGAATACCATGCCAGCTATGAATCAAAATAATGCTCCTGCCTCAATCTTGAGATATTTATCTTTCACTTAACATTTTCTGATGCTTTTAATTTAGACTTAGACAGAAATGCAAATACAGTCATCTCCTCAGCTATGACAAAGTAAGGACTTCCCAACAAGCTGGGCAAATTTCTGCGTGATGCTTGCTGCAATGGATCCCTTCTCAAAACCTCATGACTGGAAGGAGTTAACCTAACCCAGGCTTGCCTTTTTGGGTACAAACCTGTGACCCTGAGAGGAAAAGCCATATATCTGGCTGATGGCAGAACTACATCCCAGTACCCCCATCTCTGATCCTTAAGTTTTCATCAATAAAAAGCCTTAACCCCAAGCTTAATCCCCATCTCTGATCCTTAAGTTTTCATCAATAAAAGCCTCAACCCCATGGCTGCTTAGCAGCTGTCCCCCAGCTGCTCTTACCCACCATAAGCTCTCCACTACTCTCTCACCTGTCTGAGCAACTAGGTGTGTCCAACCACTCCAGACGGCAGTGACCTTTTCATTCTGGAAACAATGTGCTTCTATTTTTCGAGGCACAGGAAGGAAAGCAGCCTCAGTAGCCAGTTGCCCATGCTTGTTGCTTCCCCAAACATACACCTCTCCAGCATCTTCAACACACAGAGGGGAACAAAAGAGGCGAGGGAACATTAGTCCAAAATGATGGAAAATAACAGAAGTCTAAAAACTAAGTGGTTAAAAGAAGTTGTTTTACACTTACATTACAACACTGAGTGGAGCCAAGCAGGATACAAAATTCATGTACAGCATAATAACATATTATAAGTTTTTTCAAATTCTATACATAAAAAGCACGACCAAATGTTCTTAGTAGTTAAAGAAATAAAAATGTATTTTCTTTTCATTTTTTCATTCAACAAATATTTATTCAGCATCTACCATGTGTATGAAACGTTTCTATTTTCCACATTTTAAAAATATATGCCTATAATACCTTTTCTATGGAAAAAGCCGCTTTAACTTTTCAAAATAACAGGTTAAAAGATACATTGCTTAAATTTTTTAAACATAAGATTATTTCACTGCATGCCCTATCTAGCAGAAAATATAATGCTGTAGAATCACATCTGGATAGCACTTCAGCATGCTTTAACCTGACGATAAATCCTGTGATATGAGCAGGAATGTGACTGACTGACATTGTGATTTAACAGAAAGAGAGCAAATTCAGAGTCAAGTGACTCTGGCTTCTATTCCTGGATCTGGTAACTAGCTATTGACCTTGGACATATCACTTCCTCTCTAAGCCTTAGTTTCACCAGCTGAAAATTGGAAGGGAAGGCAGTTGGTCTAGAAAGGCAGACAATATGACTGAAGACACTGGTAATGAAAATAACTGTTAGGTGACTGTGGCAAACCAGAGAGTACATGCCTATCTAAAAGGCATTCACATTCAAAATGTTTTGTAAATGAAAGCCATACAAAATGGGGTCATAGGCTATAATTTAGACTATGCCTCATCAGTTTATGACTCCTCAGCTTTTCCAACCCTTATAATCTAAGAATCTACAACTGCACTATCCAATACAGCAGTTCATCACCTACATGTGGCTATTAAACACTTGAAATGTGGCTAGTCCAAATTGAGATACATTGTAAGTGAAAACACACAGTAGATTGCAAAGACTTGATGCAAAAGAGTGTGGCTCATTATAATTTCATATGGCTTACATGTTGAAATAGTATTTTGGATACACTGGGTTAAGTAGATGTATTATAAAAATTAATCCCACCTGTTTCTTTTTATTTTTTGATTTGTGGCTCATATTATATTTCTATTAGCACTGTTCTAGAAGATAAATTAATCAAGGCTGGAAGATGTTAAATTACTTTTCAAGATCACATAGTTAATAAGGAGTCAAGTAGGGACTAGAGGCCAGGTCTTCTGCTTTCACTGCATTTTGTAGCTTCCCAATAAAGCTTTACAGGATTGCTTGCCCTAGGGCAGTCTAGTATATTCCCAAAAACTGATGGAAAGTCAAACAACATCATTTAAGGGCATTAGACTAAGGTTCAGAAGTCTCCAGTTCAAGTTTCATCTGCTACCAGATCACTGTTTGACACTGGGCATATCACTTCCCATTCTAGTCTGTTTCCCCAACTCTAAAATGAGGGAGTGTAAATCCGTGAAGCCTTTTTGTCACTTGGGTGACCCTGCAACACTGACATTCTGCAGTTCTATGAAGTGAATTTGGTGTATTTCATTCCCAGAGAGAGGGCAACCTCCTGAAGTTCATCAGGGTATGCAAAGCATAAAGATCTCTTACAAGATAGCAAAGAAGCCCCCTGAGCAAAGTATCAAACCATTAAGGGGACTGGTGAGCTACAAAGATGCCACTGATGATGAAGCCTGTGTAAAGGACTTCACTTATCTTAGTACATCTAAACCATCTTTTTGAAAGACAAACTGTCTTCCAGATGAGGATCATTTTGCTGTTGCCTCAGCAGATAAAATTAAATTCTGCTGCAATGCCAAATAGTTACATAATCTACAACCACTCCAGAGAAAAGGTCTAAAGAGCACTGAACAAAATCCAATGTGTAACAGCTTGAACTAGATAAAGAAAGAAAGGGCTATTAAATTTTTTTTTTTTTGAGACAGAGTTTTGCTCTGTCACCCAGGCTGGAGTGCACTGGTGCAATCTCAGCTCACTGCAACCTCCATCAGCCGCGTTCAAGTGATTCTTCTGCCTCAGCCTCCCAAGTAGCTTGGATTATAGGCACGTGCCACCACACCTGGCTAATTTTGTATTTTTTAGCAGAGATGGGGTTTCACCATGTTGGCCAGGCTGGTCTTGAACTCCTGACCTCAAGTGATCCACCTGCCTCAGCCTCCCAAAGTGCTGGGATTACAAGTGTGAGCCACTGTGCCCAGCAGGGCTATTAATCTCCAAAAGTTTTAGCTCACTTTCAAAATATCAAAAACCATTTCACTTTGTGAATATATTAAAAATTACTAAATTGTATACATTAAATGGTGAATTTCTTACATATAAATTATATCTTAATAAAAATATTCAACATCTATATATAAAAAAACACCATAATAAAAGTGCCCCACATACAAAATAATAAATTTACTACCAACACGAATTTTTAAGAAGTGATGTTGGCAAGCAATTAGACAAGCTCTAGGTTTACATAACATCAGTTGTTTCAAATTAATTAGAACAAAAAAGAAACACCTTGTAGTCCACTTTTATTCTCAAAAAAGAATGCCTTCTCCATCCCTCATTGACTATGCGGTACGAACACATCGCATCTCACCCTGAGGTCTCCAGTCTTTCCTCTGTAAAAGGAAGGGAGGGACCAGATAGCCAGTGGAGTCCCTTAGAGTTGGCATTCATTTCAACTCAACACTTTTAACAAATATTAATATATAAATCTACCTGATATGAGACACAAGTTAAAAGTAGATGCTTTTTGATTAGTTTTTTTGAATTTATTAAGTAACAAATTATCTGCAGCTCAGAATTTGCAAAGCATTTAAACTCTCACGTTATGGCTCCTATGCTCTTGAAATAACTTTTCAGTTGGACTGCATTGCAAATTTGATGTCAAAGAATGCATACCACCATTAATTTACATATATTGTGGACACACCTGAATTTCTACATAAAATCATTAAGTATGGAAGTTCCTCTTCTTTGCTTAAAGAATAGAATACATTCAACTCTGTGAGGTCTTACCAAACAAAATATTATAAATCTCTCAGATGTATAGTCTCCAGTCTACCAGCAGGGGTCAGGGCAATGTGGGCCAAAGAGAAGGGATAACTCACTTTCAAGAAAACGCTTCATTGCCTTGGAAGGAAAAGTCACTAGACAGTTTATACTGTATTGGCTTGGTGTCTCAAATGGAAGGATGAATGCACAGCCAAAGGGAGAGATATAGTGTAGGATAAAAAAAAGCTAAGATAGAAAAACAGGCAGATCAAAGATGAATTAGAGAAATTAGAGAAATATAGAGAGAAATATATAAATTAGAGAAACACATAACAATATAAAATAGATTCATAAAAATATATATCTAGAGTTAGATATATAGATAGATACATAGATTAGATGTTAAGATACAAAGATGAAAGATAAATAAAACAGATACATAGGTAAACAGAGTAGACAGATAAATGGAAATTGATAAACGGATTAGAAAGACATAGATGGATAAAATACTTTGACATTAGACAGCTAATGAGTATACACAGGTAGAGAGCTTAGACAGTTATAATACACACCAAAATAGATTAGATGAATAAGACAGTAGCTTCTGCCCTCATAAGTATATGAGAAAACTACAAAGAATTCATAATTATATAATACACTGTGTTATCCATATATGTTGATTATATGATTTGACAACCACCATTACCCTGAGAGTAAGATATTATTATCCTTATTGTGTAGTTAAGAAAGAAAACTCAGATGAAATGGAAGTGAGCCTATGTTTGCTGTCCATGCTTTATATGTATTATATTTAATTCTCATAACTACCCACAAAGTCTTTTACAGACAAGAAGATGGTCTCAGAAAGGAAAAGTAATTTGCTGAAGAGCATACCAGTGGTATTGTCAGAATTCTAGCTCCAAAGTCTATGACACTCCCTCTGAATTTCAATATCTCCACTTCAGGCAGTCACATACAGAATCCTGAATGGCACATTAAACTGTGAAAGAGCTGGTACCTACCTGTTAACGAAGCTGAGTGGTCTGAGCCAGCAATAACACATATTGCTTTAGAATTCTCTAGACCTACAAAAGAAAAAATTTTCTTTTGAATTATATTTATAACAGAACAAAATGGGCAGAGAGGGGACTCTCAGCCAGCACCACCTCGGTGTGGGAGAGACTCAGCCAGTGAAGGCAGGCCTGAGTCAGCAGCACTGGCCAAGAAGATGGCTGGCACTGTAGGGAGCCTGGTAACACACCAGGGGATTGAACAATCAAGTAAATATATTCAGGATAAAGGAGCCAGATTCATCACTCCCAAAGAGGGGAGGAAAGGTATAGATATGAAAAGGGAAGGCTAGAATCAACCGTGGAATACTGGATAGTAATTGGAAAAATCAGTATAAATTCATGATTTCTAGTAGAGATAAATAAATACACATAGGTGTGTGTACGTAAAAATGTGTGTGTGTGTGTGTGTGTGTGTCTATTTCCTAACTCTAGCAGTTGAGTGGGTCTAGAAGCGACATCTCATACATTCAGCTGCTATCACATGCAAGCACTTAAATAACCCCAGTTCTCCTAAGAACACACAGTCAGAACCAGATTTTGAACTGGGCTCCTTTCTCCAAATTCAGCACTTTTCCTTCCTTAATTACACTGCTAAAAGTGGAGACAGGCTGTGCTGACATGCAGTCTAGCATGCAGATAGATGCAGACTTATTCTGTAACTCTTTTTTTCTGACACTTCTTTTTAATTAATCACTGTCTTAATAAAATGGTCCTCACAACTTCAAGTGTCCTCTGGAATGTTAACAGGACAAAGCAGATGTTTTCACCCACCTTCACCAGAGAGGAAGTACTGAGCCCCTAGTGGCCAGGTGAGGAGGGGACAACCAGGGTTCCAGCTCCAGAACCTTTGGCAATGAGGTGACTACGGGAGGATGAAAAGTGAAGGACTTTGAGGACTAGAAGTTGATGATCCAGTCTAATGTTTCATCAGAAAATTCCCCCAAACCAACTCTGAATCTAAGCTGTGCCCTACCCAAACAGATGCCAAACAGGTTGTTTAAATAAAATAAAATAAAATAAAATAAAAACATTTTTCCTACTAATAACAGGTCCTGTACTAAAATATAGAAGAAAATGACACAAAGTTTCCACCCTTTAAACGTCCATAATCTTTAGCATATGAGAAAACATGCACACAATTCATAATAATACAATATATTATGCCATCCATGCATGTGAAGCTAATGCAGTAAAGGCTAGAAAAGAAAAGGTCTTTACTGAGAAAGGTGTATCTGAGCTAGGCCTAGAAAAATTATTAAATTTTTTCCCAGAGGGAACACAAAGGAAAAGGCATTTCAGACAGAGGTAAGAGTCTGCCCATAAGCACAGAGAAATGAGAAGGCAGGATATGCCAAGGGAGAAGTGAATACCTTGATGAAGAAGACAAAAATGTCTGAGACATCTAAGTTTATATTATACATGTTTCTAATGTCATATGAAGTGGACTACCTGTCCCACATCCAATGCCTCCTTCTCCTTTCTAAGAGTACCCGCCCCAGCTCAACCCATGGATTTCAGGGAAGCTAAGCCCACCCCTAGCTGAAAGAGAACACTTCCAGGACTTAGAAAAATCAGAATGATCCCAGCACTCAATTACATCACTCCCACTGCAACCCACCCTTCCCTATTCTTTCCCCACCCCTTCCCAACACCCTCAAAAGTCCCTGCTTTGTTCCAGGTAACAGAAGAAGTAGTTACAAGTCTCCTGTATGAGTTTTTCCAGCCAAGCCTTGGTAAATTGGGTCACGAAGTAAAAGGAAAAAAGGGAGAAGAGGAGGAGATGGAGACATGGTGCTGTATACAGAGGGAGAAAGGCCCGAAAGGAGGGCAGAGAGAAAGAAAGAAAGAGAGACAGACAGAGGAAGAAGGGTAGGGGAAAATAGAGGAAGGAGAAAATACAGACCAAATGACCAACAGACCTATGGGCACAACACATATTACCTACTCCTCGTATTTTCACGTAGCGAGATTTCCTTATGGGAACACTCCTAGCCCGTGTCTACAACCTCGCTCACTCCTGCTTTCTTTTTGGGAGAAGGAACTGACCATGTGAGGCATGGTGGTCCTGGGTTCCCTCTTTGGGGTGTGCCTGCCAGCAGAGAGGGTACACCCTCATGTCCTCTTGGTCAGGCGTTAAGTTTAGCAGAGCCCACTCTATGCATCTACCCCAGTGCTTAATGGGTAAATTCAATCTGAGACTCAGAATTAGAGGCTCACTATGATGATATACTGTCTTCAAACCCCCAATCATGTCTTCCAACCTAGCTTTTAACAGTTCTAGAGCTATCATTTCAATCTCCACCTACCTGACTTGCATCTATTCCTCAATGGGCTCCAAATTCTGGCAGCAAAGAGGGTTGCTTCTACTGGGCCCACAAAAAATGCTAGCAAGACTAACAGGCCAACTAATAGAAAAAGTTAGAGAGATCAAGAAATAACAAAATCAAAAATCCATTTAACCCTCTTCTGCATGTCTATGTCTCTACTTCCTGGCAAAGAACAAATATAGGACTAAAGAAATAAGGGTCTCACCTGTCACTCTGCTCGGTTCCTTTGCTGTGAAAAACAGTGGAAGAGTCTGCCCAGGGCACAACCGTCGTCCACATGATGCCAAACCAGTGCCCCACTGGAACACGATGCCACTCACTTCCCAACAGAATGGAAAAGAAAGAGAAGATGCACATCAGGATAAGACTAGATTGCTCTTTGAACCTCAGTGCTATGAGAAATTCCCAATTCTTTCCCAATTAATGTGAGTGTTATGGAGAAGCTCAATTGCTTCAAGAGGTCCTATCACTGGTCACAGGGATTACCACCAAGCTGATCACAAATCCAGTCTTCAGGACAGACTAAGATCATCAAAGTAAATTCCAATACCACATAACTTCATACAAAAAGTTCCAGGATACTCCTCCCGAGTCAAATCAGTGGAATGACACATTATTTATAATTAATCTGAAAAGATAACTCAGACCTCAGACACAGCAGAAAAAAACCTTGAAGATCATCAAATCCATTTCTCACATTTAGTAGAGGAGAAAACTGAGGCCCTGAAGAGAGGATGTGATTTGTCTCCCCACACAGGAAGATAATGGTGGAGAAATGCCAGGACTCAGCTCTCCTAACATCTAATGTAGTACCCTTTCCACAACACCAAGATGAATTCAAAGATTCCTAACTGCCAAATAAATATAAATTTATGACTGCAAGATAGCTTCTTAATAGCCATGATTTCAGTGGAATGGCCTTTTACTTTCACGCCCACTGAATCTAATTCATGTACCTATGTCCTGAATCTCATACAAATGCAAAGATGAAAGTCTAGATATTTGGTCTACAGTTAGGTATGTGCAACTAGGATCCATCACTCAACAGCAACATTACAGTCCTGCTCCTGTGGGAGTATCCTATAAACAGCAGTCCTTTTTCAGGCTGTAAACAGACAAGCCTGTTTTGTAAAAATAAGCTATGACCACTGAGCACAATGTGAGCAAAGCACAGTGTGGAAATAAAAACTTACAATCTCTTCGACGAATTGATTGTAAGAGGGAAAAAAAAGGAAAAAAATTATAGATTAAAAGAGACTTCAGATAGCTGACAAGAGATTAATATCCAGCATACATAGAGAACTCCTAAAACTCAACAACCAAAAGGAACAACTCAACTAAAAAATGGGCAAAGAAGTAATTCCAGCACTTTGGGAGGTGGACATGGGAGGACTACTTGTGAGCCCAGGAGTTTGAGACCAACCTGGGCAATACAATGAGACCTCATTTCTACAAAAAATTTAAAAATTAGCCAAGCATGGTGGCGTACACCTGTAGCTCCAGCTGCCCAGAAGTCTGAGGTGGGAGGATCACTTGCGCCTGGGAGGTGGAGGTTACAATGAACCATGAATGCACCACTGCACGCCAGCCTAGATGACAGAGAGGACCCTATCTTAAAAATACATACATATACATATGTATGCGTGTGTGTGTGTGTGTGTAAATATATATATATATATATATATGTTTGTGTGTGTGTGTGTGTGTGTGTGTGTGTGTGTATGTTGGCATGAGAAGAACTATGCCCCCCTAAAATTCAGATGTTAAAACCCTAATGTCAATGTGACTAGATTTGCAGATAGGCTCTATGGAATGCAATAAAAGTTAAAGTAGGTAATATGCATAGGGCCTTAATCTAATAGGACTGGTGTCCTTATAAGAAGAGGAAGAGACATCAGAGATCTCTCCCTCTCCACAGGCACACCCAAAAAAGACCATACAAGAACACAGCAAGAAGGTGGTCAACTACAGGCCAGGAAGAAAAAAAAAAAAACTCACAAGAAACAAATCCTGACAGCACAACAATCTTAAGACTTTTAGCCTCCAGAACGGTGAGAAAATAAATTGTTGTTTAAGACTCCCAGTTTGTGGTATTTTGTTATGGCAGCCCTAGAAGATTAGTACTGTGGTACATCCATACCAAGGAATACTACTCAGCAATAGAAAGGAATGAACTTGTGATATACACAACTTGGATGAATCTCTAGGGAATTATGTTGAGTGAAAAAAGCCAACCTCAAAAGGTAATATACTGTATAATACCATTTACATAACATGTTTGAAATGACAACATCATAGAGATGGAGAAGAGAAGAGTGCTTAGCCTAGGGCTAAGATGTGGATACAGGCAGGTAGAAGTGGATGTGGCTATAAAAGGGCAACATGAAGGATCCCTGTGGTAATGAAACTGTTCTGTATCTTGACTGTATCAATGTTAGTATCCTCATTGTGTCACTGTACTATAGTTTTGCAAGATGCCAGTGGGGAACCTGGGAAGAGAACACACGGGCTCTGTCTTATTTTTGAGGCTGCATGTGCATCTACAATTATCTCAAAATAAAAAGTTGAATTGTTTTTAAGTGTAATGAATGCTAAGCCCAGAACTATCAGCACAGTGCGGCACTGAGCTCTTCCTCACCTCCGCTCTCCTTCCTCCACTCCACAACTGGACTCACGAAGCACTTGAGCCTCAGCTGCCACAGCCAATTAGTGCTGTCCTTCAGTTCAAAAGGAGTGAGAGCAGAGAAAAATGAAAAGGGGAGAGATAAAAGGGTCACTGTTCTCCCACATGCTACCTCCCTGCCCCCCTCAGTCCCATCACCCACTCACAGTACAGGAGACAAGCTCACGTGAAACTTTTGAATTAATAAACATTAAAATCCATTAGGAAGGCAGCGCAGTTCCCTGCAAAGAATATAAGCCTTAGGCTCCAAACCATCCCAGGCTCTGATCCCAGCTCTACCTTACTCCCTGTGTAAGCTTGCACAAGCACTTTAACTCTGTGCCTCAGTTTCTTAACACGTAAAATGGAACTCACATCACTTCCTGGTTGTGAGAATTAAATGAAGTAATTAAATCAACAGCACCTAGCACCATACCTAGAACATAAAGAGCTAGAAAACTTCATTTCCTTCTGCTCTACCTGCAGAAAGAAGTCTTTCCCACATGACTTCTGCCTTATGTTCTCCTTTTAATCAGAACCACAATGCAGCAGGACCCTTTGAAATATTCCTTAAAGGTTTTTCTCCTAAGTTCAGTTCCCTCTTATTACAGACCTATTTTAAAAAGGGGGGGCATGGGCTGGGCACAGTGGCTCACACCTGTAATCCTAGCACTTTGGAAGGCCACGCAGGAGGATTGCTTGAGGCCAGAAATTCAAGACTGCCTGGGCAACATAGCGAGACCCTGTCTCTACAAAAATTCTTTAAAAGTTAGCAGGGCATGATGGCATACACCTATAGTCCTAGTTACTCAGGAGGCTAAGGCAGTCAGACAGCATGGGCTCGTGAGTTCAAGGCTACAGTGAGCTGTGATCAAGCCACTACACTCCAGCCTGGGCAACAGAGTGAGACCCCCATCTCTAAAAAATATTTAAAAATTAAAACATAAAATGGTTACCTGTAGCCGCTAATGCATGCCTCAGTCCAGCAGCAATACAAACAATCTTCTTTTTATGGAGCTGTCAAAGAAAAGGATTTAGATCTCAGAACCATCCATCTACAAAATTTTATGTAATTTATACCCAAATGCAATGCAGTATGGTCCTCATTATGTGTCTCACTGGTTTAAAGCAACCACTCCCCACAACACTTCCACCCATAAATACCTCTATATTTATCCCTAAAAGAAAAAAATATATCTTTTAAAATACTGTATCACAATACCACATGACAACAACTCTCAGGGCTGGGATGCACTTATAAGGTCATCTAGTCCAAGAGTTAGTAAATGTTTTCTGTAAACGGGCAGATAGTAAATATTTTATAGGTCATACAGTTTCCGTCACACTACTCAGCTCTGCCATTGTAACATAAAAGCAGCTTTTGACTATTCATAAACGAATGAGCATTGCTGTGTGCCAGTAAGACTTTATTTACCAAGGGCTCAAAGTTGCCCAACCTGATCTAGTCCAATCCCCATCCAAAAACACCCCACCAAGTGGACATCCAACCCCTGCCAAACACCTACCTCCAGTGACAAAGGGATCGCCACTTCCCCAGGTGCGTGCTCCATCTTTGCAGAGTTCCATTTATGTCTTTAGGTGGAACCAAACCTATCTCCCTGCAGCTTCTGACAATGCTTTCCAAATATTTGAAGACAGTTGTCATGTCCTCCCTAAGACATCTTGTAGTGGTTTTAAAAATAGGTCCCCGAATTCTTTGCTACTCCTCCCTTCAAGATGTAGCTTAATACCCCTCCCCTTGTGTGGGCTGGACTTAGTGACATGCTTTTAATGAAGAGAATAAAGAAGCAATGAGTGACTCAGAGACTAGGCGAAAAAAGGCACTAAGGCTTCCTGCTTAGCATCTCTCTCTCTCTCTCTCTCTCATCACTCCTGGGGGAAGCCAGATGCCATGCCTGAAAAGTCCTATAGAAAGGTCCACATGGCAAGGAACATGAAACCATTAGGGCTTTATCACATTTGTTTATTTACAGGTCCTTGTAGATTGCATGCAGATCCAACTAACATCTCAACAGCAACTTCATGAGAGATCAGCTAAAGCTGTTCCTAAATTCCTGACTCTCCAAAACTGTGACATAATAAATGTTTGCTGTTTTAATCTGCTACGTTTTGGGGTAATTTGTTACACAGCAATAGATAACTAATGAAGATCTTTTCTTTAGGCAAATATCCCCAGTTCATCAGCCATCACTGGGTTTCAAATTTCCCTCTCCTCTCGGTTTCTCTTCTCTAAATATGCTCTAGTTTTTCAATCTTTCTCTTTTAAAGGAATTGTATAGCACCATCATAACCCCATTAGGGCTTATCACATTTGTTTGTTTACGGGTCCACAGTGTCGTTCTAAACTTTAGGATCCTCAAGGGCAGGATCTGAGTCTTATATATCTTCATGCCCAGGGCCTAAGCATCAAATACACAACAAAACACGACATCCCAGATGCAGGCTGACTGAGCTCTGGCCTTCCTTCTTCTGGAAACTATACTTCTGTCAATGGAGTCCACAATCACATTAGTTTTCAGGAAGATCAAATCTTCCTGTTAATACAATTTGAACATATCATCCTTTAAATTTGTCTTTTGTTTTTTCCCCCAAAAACTAGCTGAAGGGCTTTACATGTGACTTCTCTTCAACATCACTCACCTCCATCTCTTACTCTCCATCCCAACTCTTGCTGCTTTAGTTTGGGCCACAGTTATCTCATGTAGATTGTTAGCAAGAGTTTCCTAAGTAATCTTCCTTCAATCCATCTTCCACTACCCTATCTGACCTCCCTACCATGCTGTTCTTACCATGTGTCAGATACAACCACCCTGCTTGCCCAATTCCCACCTACTCTACCCTGGAACTCCCACCTCTTCCTTATATTCCAACCATACTAAATTGCTCACAATATCCCAAATTTGCCTGTTTTATATTTCTCCACCTTTGCTTACATGGTTCCTTTTGCCTAGAATGCTCTTCTTTTGCACCCACTCTGTGCATCCTCCTAGCCCAAGACAATCGTAAACCTGTTCTCACCCCACCTTCCCCTAGATGTTCAATACTCCCTCATTTGGGGATATACATGCATCTATCATAGTTCTGACATGATATTACATTTAAGTATTTATGTGCCTATCATGTACTACCAAACTAATAAAACTCTCAAATGCTAGGACAGGTCTTATTCAGCTTTGCTCCCAATGTCTAAACATAGTACCTACACATAATGGTTGCCATTAAATAAATGAATGAATTTCTATTAAATTTCACTTTGGCACATTGCTCCTATTATTGCACAGAATATCATCTGTCAAAATGTTTTTACTTTCTGATTCTGTCACCCAACATATTGTTCCTCTATTCTTTAATTATATAAAGTATAATTAAGCTAAATTAATTATAACTTATATGTAGGTTCTTACAAGGCCATCTATTTGCAATTGAGAGCTATAACACTTCCTTCAGGAACTACAGAGCCTAGACTTGTGTGCATACTATGGGAACCATGACCCCAAACAACAGTCCCCAAACCAGCAACTGAGTTCAGCAAGATGACAGGAGCAGACCCAAGATTTCTGCAGGGAAAATGATCTCCCACTAGTAATCAGAGTTTAGGGAAATTAGATAGGAATGGGGCAGCTTAGGTGGCAAAACTCAGTTTTGATTCAAGCATATTTCTTTAAAAATTCTATATTCCTATTATGATCACTTACAATACAAACTTCACAAAAAGGGTTACATTTTAAGTCTGATGCACTGAAGTAAAGAACTCTGAACTAGGGCCAGGAGTCCTGTTTAACACTTGTTTTGTCCAGTATGGCAGCCACTAGCTACATAGAGCTCTCGAGAACTTGAAACAAGATTCACTAAACTAAGACATATTGTGAGTAAAAAATGCACACCAGAGTTCAAAGACTTAGTACAAAATCAGCATAAAATATCTTGTTAATAACTCTAATACTGATGATATACTGAAATGATAATAGTGTAAATACATTGGATTAATTTAAAAGTTATTGAAATTAATTTCAACTACATGCTACAACATGGACAAAACTTGAAAGCATCAAGTGAGGTAAAAGAAGCCAGGTCACATATTTTATGATTTCATTTCTATGAAATGTCCAGGACAGGCAAATCCACAGAGACAAAAAGTAGATCAGCGCTCACCAGGGGCTGAAGGGAGGGGAGAATAGGAATTGACTTCTATTAAGCACATAGTTCATTTTGGTGGTAATGAAAATGTTCTAACATAAGATAATGATATTGGTTGCTCATCTCTGTGGATATACTAAAAACCACCGAATTATACATTTTAAAGGGGTTAATTTATGGTATGTGAATTATAGCTCAATAGTGCTGTTATTTTAAAAATTAATTTCACATTTCTTTTTTAAATGGGGCTGCTAGAAAATTTTAAATTACATATGGCTCACATTATATTTCTACTGGATAGCACTGGCCTATACCATTTGCCTAGCTTAGTGTCTTTTGACAAATCACTTCTATCTGAACCTATTTCTAACATAAATTCCATTATTACTAATTTTATAACTATAAAATGTCATTAATATCCTTATGAGATGTACTACTTTTATTGTTTTATTTCACAAAACTTTATAAAGTATATGAAAACTAACGGAGGTTTTCATTCACAACGTCTACCTTCCAACTTAATTTTTCCCAGAAGGATCTATTTTTCAACTCAAATTCTCCTACCCCATGGGTTTTCAGGGATCCTGACAGCCTTTTATTCTGGGGAGGGATAATGTAATACCTTGGAAACACTTAAAAAGGCCATGGGCAAGCTAAATATTAACTTTCCTCACCTCAACGGCCTGGGGAACCACACATCTTCGAGGTCCATGAGGAACTCCTAACTGGCCAAAGGAGTTGGATCCACATGATAGAACTTGACCATTTTCTGCAAAATACAAATACTTAAACATTGCAAATCTATGAAATAAGATGTCTGTGACCAAGGGTAAATGCTGAAGGGTGAGAGATGCAAAGGGGGTGAGGGGAAGTGCTTCAGTGAATTCAGACCATATTCTCTGCTTTTATTCCTCTGGGAATGAAAACAGTGGGCACCAGGTTAAGCATTCTACACAGATTGTCTATTCTGTTATCTCATTAATAACAGGTTTTCTATGTAGAACGTTTAACTCAGTGCCTAGTACTGGGATGGGAGGATACTAATTTCTCACTTTTCATGTTTCCATGTGACAAAATTTCCATTAGTGTAACACTCCAGCCTTTCTCCCTTTCTCCCCATCCTCGATGTTTTCTAGGGGACAAGGGTCAAGTAACCAATTGGTGAGTCTGGGAGAAGGGACAGGACATGTGTGGCTTGGCACCTCCCTCTCAGTCACTCTAGGCTGACACAACAGAAGCATTTCGCAATGGGGAAAGCCTAGAGATTTGGGGGCAAGTTTGGACTAGAAGAATATTAGGACCACTTAGCCTCATAATTAATCCTGTCCTCCAATTTAGCCTTTACCAGTGAAAGGCCAATAGTTTTTGATCTCCAGTACTGACTTCTCTGTGCCTTTCTCACAATAGGCTCCAAATGTGAGCAGGAAACAGTGTTATCTACTGACTCCTTACAATCTAATATAGGCTCACAATAAACACTTCATGAATGATAGTCATTATTTAGATTCTAATAAGTACCATCAAATTCAACGTATATCACAGAACCCCTCCACAGAAGAGAATGGTGACACTTGAGCAGGGTTTTAAAGCTGAGATTCGAGTTCATCAGATAGACAAGAGGGGCTGGTCCAGACAGAGAAGAGCATGTACTGCTTGGTATGACTAGAAAGAAAAGTATGAGGAGTGTGGAGAATAAGAGACAAGGCAACAGAGACAGCTAGGGAACGTTACAGAAGGCCAACATTAAAAAGCTAGGAATCTAAGCCATGTCTGGGAGAATCCACAAGGGTTTACAACAGGACAGTGACAGAAGATGCCCTTGCCAGAGGACTATGACAAAGAGAGAGCCTGGCGAGAAACCACAGATGGTCCTTTAAATCCAGGATGGCCAGCTAGACAGAGCAAAGCTGAACAGAGGTCAAAACTGCTTCAAGGGAACAGACATCAGTTGACAAAGTAACTACTGCTGGCTGCTCCCAAGAGTATCATTCTATTAACCCTCTGGCCATATCCTATCCTGCTACCTGGCCTCACAAAGGCCAAACAGATCTGTCCAACCCCATTTATTTAAAAAAAAAAAAATTCCTCAGTAGGAAAAAGCTGCCATCACTGCTTTGGCAACCACTATTCCCTCATATTCTCCTACCACATTCCCCATGAGTAACCCTTAGCTGCCACTGCTGGCCACTGGCCAGCTAGCCCAGGCACACAGCTATTATGAACTTTTGGGACAGAAGTGGCCACCAAAGGTGATCTAGTGTATTCCCTACTCTCTGACAAAAATCACCTTTACTGTCAAAACCGTCCTTGGAAAAGGTACTCCACAACTTTCCTTGACAAACAGAGGGAAATTTTGTCTGTGCTTTTTATTTATTTTACATTTATTTATTTATTTATTTAGAGACATAGTCTTGCTCTGTCACTTTGGCTGCAGTACAATGGTGCAATCTCGACTCACTGCAACCTCCAACTCCCAGGTTCAAGTGATTCTCCTGCCTCAGGCTCCCAAATAGTTGAGACTATAGAGCAGCTGTGACTCCAGGCATGGGCTACCATGCCCGGCTAATTTTTATATTTTTAGTAGAGACAGGGTTTCACCATGTTGGCCAGGCTGGTCTCAAACTCCTGAACTCAAGTGATATACACACCTCGGCCTTCCAAAGTGCTGGGATTACAAGGGGCCTTGTGTGTGCTTTTTAAACACAAAGAGGCCTTCATTTAATCAGCAGTCACCACTATCATATTGTTCTCACCCAAAACCTTTGTGGTGATAAAAATTTATCTAGGAGTGAACTCACCTGTGAGTATAATGGTAAAATCCCAGCCACAGGCCACCTGTTGGATGGGACAGCCAAGGAGGGATTTGCAGGGGGTAAAATATGGGACATCCTCTGTGTGACCAAGCCCCAGTTGCCCATCTTTGTTCAGGCCACAAACAAAGAGGTCCCCTCCATCTGCAAAATATAAAGGCATCAGTGATAGTGTGCCCAGGGAAAAACACAACTGCAAAGTGAACAAAAAGATTTCACTAATTATTCAGAGTCTCATACCAATAAATTTTTTCCCATCCAAGTTAATAAGATGTATATTCATGTATTCTGGAGCCAAATGACACAAGGCCAAGGGCCCCAAATCTAATAACTACACAGAAACTTCAATCAATCACCAAACTGAGCATCTACTAGAACAAAAAGCCAACATTTAGAATGTGCCAGGTACTGCCGTAAGAGCTTTTGTGCAGAGCGGACTTACCCTGCAGGCACAGAGTCTAGGGCCTACAATGCTTTTAGAGGCCCACAAGTGTGGCTTAATTTATAGTTATTTTGAAATGAGAAAAAAATAATGTAATAACAATACATATATAATACTAAATCTGGAGTGGATTCTATTAATATTCATCTTTACACCAACACAGTCGTAAAATATAATTTCATTGATTTACGAAGGAAGGGGTCCATGAAGGCAAAAGCACCAAGGACCCATGACAGAGTGCAGCCCTGCTAATTCACTGGTTCTCTTCATCCACCATTCTTATCCTCATGTAACAGATTCAGAAACTGTGGTTATTAGCCCAAGGCCACATAGATAATTAGTCATAGAACCAGGATCTAAACCTACACATTTGATCCAGAGCTCATGTTCTTAACCAGATGCAACATGCCCCCTTTACAACATTGTAGCACTTGTACTACTTAAGTGCTAGCCTAGATAGAGTAAGGGAAGATTAAGGGAAATACACAGTTTCTGCTCTCAAGAAATATCCAAACTAATTACAAACACCTCTAACTCCTATGGTGTAAAATATACATTGTAACTTTGCCACTAATTTGTCTTGTGATGTTAAGCAATCAGTGTTCCTTTCTGAGTATCATTTGCATAATGAAGGGGGTGGGGGGAAGAGGTGGCCTAGAAGATCTCTGAAGTCCTTCTATCCCTGACAATCTAGGATCCTCTGATGGTAACTGGCTCTTTCACAAAAATGTTTCACAAAAATATATTATTTTCCTCTGCAAAATAAAAAAAGGCTGAGAGATGGCAATATAATATCCCAGGGGGAAATGTCTAAATAAGAAAATGAATGACTATCTACTTTTGAAGGAAGTTACCTGTTACAATTGCAGAATGGCCCCCTCCTCCTGTGATCCTCCTGATACACCTGGGTTTACAGAAGTCATTCAGCTGCTGGGGCAACAGTACGTCTTCCTTATGGCCAAGGCCAAGCTGCCCATAACTATTTGCACCCTGGGGATGAATAAGTCAAGGATGAAAAAGTGTGGGAACTACAAGTGTCAATGTCTACTTACCTGCCTCTATCTTTCTCACTCTGACATATCTCACAGAGCCTATAACAGATGAGATTTCTTAGGCTCATTTTTTTTCTCTCCTTCATGGCAAATACAGCACTGTTTATTCAAATATATAATAACAAGCACTAGAAAACAACATGTAACACTCTCTCCCCACCCCTGATCTGCAATCCCATAAGTAAGAGACTCATAACCATGACAGTGGAGGAAATTCATGTCCAGGAAAGTTCCTAGGTAGGCACCCTGACGGGCTTAATCTACTTAATGCCCTGCCTCTTGGCCTCCTGCAGCAGCTGAAGAAACCACACTTTTTCACCTCAGGCCCCAGAAGGCAAAGTGGCGATGCCAGTCATGGCTGGAAGGGATATGAGTCCCATGAGGTACCTGGCCTAGCCCAATCCTCTGGAGGTAACGGGGTAAAGCGGCCCTTCCTCTTAGGGTGGCCATGCAGAGGCCATAGCCTAAATCAAGGCTCTTTTGACTAAGAACAAGACAGCCTCTTGAGGAGGAGAGCCTTCTCTGCTCCAGAGAGGAGTTCTGGGCTGCAAGTACTTGGCAGGAGTATCTCATATCTCTCTTTACCCTCTTCCCTCGCCCCCTCACCTCCCATGCCACCTCATGCTTTCCCTAGCTGAACTTCAGCCCCCAAATGAGAAAACTATCCAGTACCTTTCAAATAAATTATAAATATGGACACAGAATCCAAACAAAGTTCCAGAAGCTGCCCACAGACCCCCACAGGGGCCAGCCCGAAGAAAAACAAAAGTCATTCCTTTGTTCTCTGTGTCTCTGGAGTCGTGGGCAAAACCGTCTCCCCTTGTCCATGAGTAATCATGGGGACAGTTCAAGACAGAGAGAGTTTTAGACTTAGAAACTCTCTCACCTCATCTCCTTTATTCCCTCCTCAAATCCCTTCCCCAAAATCTAAAAAGAAAAATAATAATCATAATAATTCACTCATTGAAGGACTCTGGAGCATTTGGGAATGTAAATCTTACCTCTCCCTTCTCAAGTGGGAAACTGACCAAAGAGGAAATAACTGGTTAGGCTCATTCTAAAGGGCTGCTATATGCAACCCATATTTAGATGGAGGCCCCATCCTCAGAACACCATGATTTCCATATGAGAAGAGTCCTTAGCATCCATAACTCATCCAGTGATATTCCTCATCTTTCCCTGCTTATGCTCCAGCCCCCACATACTGCCTTTGGGAGACAGCACAGGGGTTCCTTCTGATAAAAGCTAACTACCTAGGGAAGCTAAGAAAAGAATAAAATGTGGGGAAAATGGCACCCAAATGGGAAGGAAACAACCTGGAATTCATTCTTGTTCCTCCTCCCCACACCCTCACTGGGAAAACTGGCCATGACTCTGGAATCAAAGTTGGCTAAGGATTTTGTGCCTTAAAGCAAGGCAGGTCATTATGTCATTTGTAGTGAAAGAGGTTGACAATGATCTCTAAGGGCCATTCCAAGTACAGTGCTGTGTGACTCTAAGATTCACATGGTGAGATTCCAGTAAGGGGACAGATTTCCCCTTGACAGGCAATATGTCTATTATTATTATACCATAAAGGTCCATAATCCCTAATCTGAAATGCTTGCAGTCAGATGTATTTCAGATTCAGAATTTTACAGCTTTTAGAAAAGTAATACAGTACATATGTCATATGTACTGATGCAAGGTCCAGGGACAGCAGCCCATAAGCAAAATAATAGTATTTCCGCATTAAAAAGTACAAATATTCATAAGAAGTGGTCAAAGACTATAAATGGCCTTATGTCCAGTAAGTTGTGGGTTTTCAGAGCTTTTTGTATTCAGAATTGAAGACAAAGGATTGAGGACCTGCAGAGACAATCTTACTAAGACTTCAAAAATTCTTATAATTTATTCAAGTATCTACTCCTAGCTGGTTCTTTCTGGAGATGAGAAAATCTTTTACATATGTTTGTTAAGACACCTGAATGAGGAACGGTAATGTAAAACAATTACAAAAAAAATACACACGTACATACAAAATCCTTCCCCCTACAGTCTATTTCATGGCCATCCTGGGCTGCAAGGACTCAAAGATGGAATAGTAAGACATGGCAGGGGCACAAGTCCCAAAAGCTCATGTGGGCAATATTAGCTACCAATTACTGAGTGCTTCTCTCCACACTTCGCATTCACGTTTAATCTTCACAACAACTAAGAAGGACATTATCACTCCCATTTTACAGAGGAAGACACTAAGGCTCAGAGAAGTTAAGTAACTTTCCACAGTTACATCTACGTTGGCAACAAGTCAGATGCCCTGCTCTTTTTACTATACCTTACTGTGTCTCTTTAAAAAAAGAAAAAAGAATATACGGTGAAACAGCCCATAGCTTATCTGGCAGGAGGTTAACTGTATGACTTTATCTAAAATAGCATCCCCATATCACTCATTTTCTACTTTATTTTTCTTCATGCCACTTCTTGATGTTATATTATATATATTTACTTGTTTACTGTAAACCTCCCCATTTTAGAAACTAAACTCCGGGAGGGCAGGAATTCTGCTTTGCTCACTGCTATTTCCCCTGCATCTGAAACTGTGCTAGCCGAAAGAAGATGTATATATATTTATATGGGGAATGAATGTAAGACTACGAAAGACTATTGCTCAGCATGAAGGGGAATATAGAGTATACATGCGCAGGATTTCTTGGTCAGCCCTGAGATCTCCGTGGCTGTCCCATTACCAGGGGTGCAAGGCTGCTGAACACATGGGAGAAAAGTACTATGACACATGGGCACTCTGAGGTTCAAATTATGGTACCAATTTTTGTGATGCTGCCAGAGCCCTAAATCCAGGATAAAGCAAGAAAAAGTAAAATTTAATACAACCAATTACAACTGTTATTAGCCTTTCTTCCTTACAAACACTCCAGACATATCACATATGTACACATGCACACACACACACACACACACACACACACACACCTCACAAGGTAAATCCCCTTCTTGCGGACTGAACTTTATTCCCCCAAAATTCACACATTGAAGCCCTAATCTTTAGTACCTCCAAATACTACCGTATTTGGAGAGAGGACCTTTAAAGGGGCAATTCAAGTTAAATGAGGTCATAAGAGTGGGGCCCTAATCCAATATGACTGGTGTCCTTACAAGAAGAGACACCAGGGATGCTCACACAAACAGAAAAAGCCATGTGAGAACACAGTGAAAAAAGCCATGTGAGGACACAGTGGGAAGGCGGCCATCTGCAAGCCAGAGAAAGGCCTTGGGAGAAACCAAACCTACTCAAACCTAGATCTTGGCCTTCTAGTCTCCGGAAATGTGAGAAAATGAATGTCTGTTGTTTAAGCCTCTGTTGTGTGGTATTTCGTTCTGGTAGCCCTAGCCAACCAACACACCCCCGCCCCAGTTTCAGATTATGCAGCAGCAAAAACACACCACCAGGCCTCCAAACACAGCAGTAGGGTGACGTTCAACAATCTATTAAACATATTTTAAAACCTCTAATATTCGGCCTTGTCCGTACTAAAACAATTATTTGTTTCAGTACAGACAAGGCCGAATATTAAAAGTTGTTTCTGTCCGATGTTTCCTCTGTCCACACAGACACCAGTCTCCTGCCTAGAAAATTCAGTCCCCAACTTCACTCCCAGCTCCCGGGCCACCTGAAAGACGCCCGGCCAGCCAGACTACAGCAGTCCACACCATGCTGTCTCCCTCCCGCCAAACCGCAGCCCCACATTCAACAAGTGCTCACCTTTACTGATCATGACATCTTTAAAAACTGGTCAGTTAATACTGATTTTTACAGCAATGCCGGTTATAATTTTGCTCTCCCCAACACAAGAGCTAGAAGTCTTTCACTCATGTGTATTTCCCAAAGCACCAGCACATGGCTAGGCACACAGATGCTCCTTCATTCATTCGTCAACAGGTATTTACTGGGGACCTACAATGTGCCAGACACCAGGAGAGGCACTGGCACAGCATCCACTCTCAGCACACTTACTTTCTAGCCAGGGAGATTGACGTTAATAATAAATTATACACATCATTACAATTGCGATGCGTGCTATGAAGCAGCACAAGACGCAGCGACTGCTTGTTCCCATGCATGCTGGTCGGCTGCCTGCCACACTCCGGTGCACGAACCCTCCTCTCTCCCGGACACACATCAAGATGACCCTGTCTCTCCCAATGCTCCCGTCAAACCAACAGCAACCCAACTACCCCAAGACAGGCAAGAACTGGTCACAGCAGAGTATCAGCAAATAGGCAGGGTCTGTGCGGTGTGCGAGCCAAACACCGCAGGCCTCACATCCAAAGGATGTTCTCGCCAGGCTGGGACAGGGCCTCCATCCTCCAGGCATCAGGAGGGTGGGGGGCACAGGTGTCCCCACGGGGCTCTGGGACCGGGCGATCCTCTCCACCGAGCCCGCCGCGCTGTCTTCCAGGCGCTATCCGGGCCGAAGGGCTCTCGCGGAACCAGACGCTGAGCCCCGAGGCAGGTTCGCCCAGAGGCAGGTTCTTCCCGGCGCCACAGCCCCTCCGGCCCCGACCCCACCAGCCCGCAGGCCCCTAAGTCGACCGCGAAGACCCTTCCCTCCCAGCCCGCTCCTCCTCCGCTCCCAGCCCAGGAGCCTCCCACCCAGAGCCCGACTCGGACCTCGGCCACCCAGCCCCTCAATTGCCCACGCCAAAGCCCGGAGCTCCCACGTCCCGGCGCCCCTCAGAGCCGGCCCCGGCCCGGGGGCGGAGTCACGTACCCAGGCGAAGAGCGCGGCCGCCACGGGGGCGGCCTCCGAGGCGCCGGGCTCGCGCTCCATGCGAGGACGCTCCGCCGGCGCTTCCGGGAGGGATCGCACGGGGGCGGGGCCTGTCGCGGACGGGTGGGCGCGGGAGCCCCTGGAGCGAGGACTGGACCGGGGAGGCGGGATCGCGTGGGCGCGGGGCGGGGTCTGTGGTGGGAAGGGGCCCGCGGGCCCAGAGAGGAGGTGCGGCCGCGCCCTCTGGCCGCCGGGGACCAGTGACGAGCGGGCCCAGACAACAGCCCCGGAGCCGCCTCCCCGTCGGCCCGCCCCGGCGCGCTCGCAGCGTCCCCTCCCGCAGCCTCCTGTCGCGCTGGGCCGCTCAGCCTCTCGCTCCACCCCCTCGTACTCTTTATTTTTAGTCATAATTTCATGTTGCATGCAGGTGCACTGCGCGCCGCAGTTCACAAAGCTCCTTCGCGTTTTTGTCTCCTTGGAGTCCCACCAGAGCCCAGAGGGGCTGACAGGGCAGGGATGGCATCACCATTTGCGGGAGCAGGAAATGGAGCCTGAGGGGGCGGGCAGAGTCCTGCGCGGCGTCTCAGGGGCAACTGTCTGGAGCCCGCTTTGGTCTGCGTTCGCAAACATCTGAGGGGGCGCCTTGGGAGGCGAGTGGAGTGGCACGTCGTGGGTGTCGCCCTCTACACCTGGCATGGAGCGAGAACTCGCGCCTCGCGCCGCTGAATGGGGGAGGCTGGTTAGCGTCAACTCCTGCTGGGGCGGCCTCGGCGCTCCGGGCATGGCCCTGCGCTCATTCTATTAATACTCGATAATTTTCACCCAATGAACATTTCCATATAAAATGGCTTTTCCCAGACAGCGTCGTGTTGCTGGTGGAAGTTAAATAAGTTCAATTTACTTGGGGGAAAGTATGGCACTGCCTATTGGGAATACAGAACACATGGGGTCACATTAAAGATGATCATCCACATTCGTCGCCCTTGTCCCTTCTGCTGACACAGGCCTCCAGCACTCACCACCCTTCAGGCCTTGGCTTGTGGGAGGTGTCTCGAGTGAGCTCTTACACTCTCCTTTCCTGTTCTTTCACTCCACCCACTCCTAGGAGTTTCTGCCTGTAAGACCACTTGAAGGCAGCCTCTCACCTTTACCTCTCCAACCCGTGGCATCTGGAGAACGTTGATGATCATACCAAAAAAAAAGGCAAACTTTGGAGAGACAAGACGGGTCTTCATTCCCTAGAGATCTGAATGTGCAGAAGCTATACCATGCTTGCTGACTGTCTTACAAGTGGGCTTTTTTGTGCTGACCATTTCTTTCAAGCATGTGTAACAGGATGTAAAAATGGGACTCTTCCCTGCTCAGTTTTGGCTGAGCAGCAAGTGAGTTACTCCTATGTCATAAAGTAAGGTGCAAGACCACCAAAGCAGGACTTGCAAAGCAGCTGTGTAGAAACCAGTGTGTGACTTTCAGTCTACGAAAAAGGTTGAGAGGCCAGAAAGAATTGTAGTAGGATATGTGGCCACAATTATCAATGTGGTGTGGGTCTCACCCATCTCATGTCCGAGGAAAGGTACTTCAGCGGGGTCCTGGAGAGAGCTTGGCATGCATCCCTCTAGATTAGGACCCCGGCAGGCTTCTGTCCAATCCGTGCTGAGAAATACAAGGGCTTGTGGCTGGATATCTGCTCTAATAGCTGAGCAAAGACAGACTGATGCTTTGGGGAGGTCTTTCACACTCAGTTTTTCAAAATAAAAACTGTCCATTTCCCATGTGAGTATTTCCCATACATGAGCAAACTGGCTGGGGGATGGTCTTAGACCTTGTCCAAGGGAATTTCTGGAAGGGTGAAGTGACACCTACAGGAGAGTGATCACTAAATTCCTTGAGGGTGAGGGAGATGCATTTAACAGCCCAGAGAGATACATTTACCCACATCAAGAGATCCCAAGAAATAAGAAGGTGGGAAGGTCTTCCAAAACACCCACAAGAAAATGCCAGCATGAAATACTTAACCAAGTTCAGAAAGCACTGATGCCAACTCACAACAGTATCAGACCAAAAAGAACTTTTCTCCTTCTTACCTCCTCCCCTCTACTTCTCCCCAACCGTGGGAGAGTCCCAGGCATCCACTGAGTGAGTAACTGGGGGCAAAAAAAATGAAGAAACTAAACACACCCACTCCTTTCTCAGTTCTAGAGGAGAAAAAAAGCTTCAACCTTAAAGTTTATTTTTTAAAGCTTTTCACAGGACTAGCCCTTTTAAATATTGAAATGAGAAAGTGTGTGTGTGTGTGTCTGTGTGTGTGTGACAGAGAGAGACAGAGAGAGAGAAATGGAAATTAGAAGCTAAGGACTTTTTATTACCTGTGAGCAAGCAGAAAAGTTGAGGCAGCAACCTAAGATTTCACCCAGAGGGGCAAGGAAGAACTACGTACAGAGCCAGTTTTAATAGAGGATCTGGGAGAACATAGTTGTTTTCTGACTTCACCCCTTGAATGTACAAGCATCAATACTTTAACTAACCTACAGTTACATTATTATGTTAGCTCCCTTAATATAATTTATTGGAAGTGTTGAGGTGTTGCAACTATTTCAACTTATGTACTCAGCACTGCCTAGTTCTTCCCATAAGCAGCCTGACTCAATTGCAGTTCCTGAATGGGACTAGATTTAAACCATTTAATGCCTTTAATTTCAGATGCCTTGTCTCCTCAAAAGAGGAAAGTATAAAGAATTTGGGAACATACAGACCGCATCTCTGTATCGTAAAGGTTAGGAAATTTTTCACATTGGATTATTTTATTTGATTGTCCTAATAACACTAGTATGGTAAGTGCTGTTAGGAGTATTATTTTATTTTATATTATTTTTGTTTTTTTGAGGCAGGGTCTCCCTCTGTTGCCCAGGCTGGAGTGCAGGTGGCATGATAATGGCTCACTGCAGCCTCTACCTCCTGGGCTCAAGTGATCCTCCCAGCCTCCCACATAGCTGGGGCTACAGGTGTGAGCTACCTTGCCTGGCCAGGATCATTATTTTATTGATGAGAAAACTGAGGCTCAAAGAAGTTATTCAAGGTTAGTTTTCTACTTTTGATAAAGGAAGATTAGCTAGCTGCAAACCTATTCTCTCATGAAAAACAACTAGAAAAGTTGACAGAAAATATTTTTAAAATCTGTTTCAAGTCATTGGAGAGCTATCAAAGCAGGAAGAACTTGAAGGGCCAAGATCTGGAAACTGAGAGATTATATTTGGCACTACTTTTCTCCTTGAAGTACTTGCTAATTATAAGCTATGTCTTGGAGGCTAGGAAACTGGGCTGAAATCAGCACTGAGAAGCTGAGCAGTACTTCCAGCAATCTCATAGGGTAGGGATGGGAGGTGAGGATGGTGAATGTGAAGGAGGGGACAAAAGTAGGAGTCCAGAGCCCCCAAGGAGAACCCCTGGTACACACTCATAGCTTTCACTTGGGATCCCTAAAGGGCTACACCCTAAAAGTCAAGGTAAACTGGAAATAGACCAGCCCTCACAAAGACTGAAGTTCAGCTTCTCTTTCACTCAATCCCTAATTGGACTAAGACTTTACCATGCCATTGTATATTGCCTACTAGAAGCAAAAAGTCATTTCCTCTTGTGGAAGATAAAATCATCCAGAAGCTAAGGGGGGATATCTGTTGAGAGAGTGATTGTATTAATAATTCTTTATGTGTGGAAAATGAGTTTTTTTACAAGGTCCTCTTGCAGCATAATTTCTTCAATAATCCACTGTAGTAGACTTAGTTCGTTTTACAGATGAGGAGTGTAAACCAAAAATAAAATTCGAAGGCCCCCCCAACCATCTGAATGGACTTTCTTCTAGGCAGGGCACTCTAAAATTTAACCTGAAAGACCCATTGAGGCCATAACTGGATGTGGGGGTCACATACATGCCTCATTATACCTCTCCAGCACTAACATCAACACAGACCTTAAGTCTGATGAGAAACAGTTACAATCTATTCTCTTGGAAGCCTGCCATCTGGAGGCTTCATCTGCATGATGAAACTTTGGTCTCTGCAACCTTTTATAGCAACCCAGGCATTTCTATTAATTGCCAAGTAGAAAAATTTTAATCTACCTATAATCTGGAAGCCTCCCACCCAACACTTTGAGTTATCCCAGCTTTCTGGACTGAGCCAGTGTATCTTATAAATGTATTTGATTGAAATCTCATGTTTCCCTAAAATGTATAAAACAAGCTGCACCCTCATGACCTTGGGCACATGTTCTGAAGACCTCCTGAGGGCTGTGTCATGGGCCATGGTCACCCATATTTGGTTCAGAATAAATCTCTTGAAATACTTTACAATGTTTGACTCTTTTCATCAGCAGGAACATGCAACTGAGACTTTACCAAGAACTCTGAAAAGTGGTTACCAGGTTCCAGATGTGTTTGGCTTCTATCTCATATTCATAGGCTTTTTAAGAAGTATAAAGACACAATGGATTTCTTAAACAAATAAAACTGCTAATATAAGTTTAAATCAATTTTTACTGTATGTTTGAAAAAAAGTAAATACTGGTTGAGAACATAAATTTTGTGTTCATTTATTATCCCATTGAATAACAAACTTGTAAATCATAAATGTATATTACATAGTAAAACAAAGACTAGACCAAAATAGACCACAGTATCTTAAACCCTTTCTAGGAATTAATATGTGGACTCTATTATATATTCCCTTACAGAATTCCTGGATTTTTTTTTCTTTTTTTAATTTGGAAGCCAACTTAAAAACTAACAATAATTAGGTATATTTTGGTATGTCATTACTACTTGTATAACTCCAAATGACAAAATATGTAGGTAAAGAAATGCAGGCATTCTGAAGACCAGCTTTTGAGCATCCTTAAAAAGTCAGTAGGATATTAACTATGTCTTTGAATAATGATTCACTGATAAAGAATTATAAACTGGCTGGGCATGGTGACTCACACTTATAATCCCAGCATTTTGGGAGGCTGAGGTGGATGGATCACCTGAGGTCAGGAGTTTGAGACCAGCCTAGCCAACATGGTGAAACCCCATCTCTACCGAAAAAACAAAAATTAGCCAGGTGTGGTGCCTCATGCCTGTAATCCCACATTGCAGTGAGCTGAAATCATGCAACTGCATTTCAGCCTGAGCAACAGAGTGAGACTCTATCTAAAAAATAAATAAATACAATTATGAATGAAGCTCTTAGTTGAATTCTGTTCTCACACTTGGGTAACTATTTACATATTCCTAGATGCTTTGAAGACATATATTTAAAATGCATGAAAATTCTAAGACTCTCAGGACTCCTGATTTACCAAATATCACAAATCCCCAGAAGTGAGAAGAACTGAAATCCGTCATTAAAAATTTCCATTGTTCTGAAGTTGTGAATTATATGGTTGTGTTTTTAACATTTATTTTCATGTGCTTTAGTCATAGAGTGATTTTAAACATCGTTATTTTAAAATTCAATAAGTATGATTCTTTACCATGATCAAAATTGTATAAAAATAACCATATATAGTATGCATAATTTGTGTTATTTGCTATTTTTTACTTTCTTTTTTTCTACATGTTCTAAGATTTGCTGTCTATTAGGATTCGCTTACAATAGATTTCCTTGCAACCAAACTATAAAACAGCTCATCAATATTTCAAATGATTCCAGATTCACTAGCATCTGTTTACCATCAAATGTATACTTAAGAATTGATTAGCTATTAAAAACATAAGTAATGTAAGAATTTAAAATAGCATGAATTCTTCTTCCAAATTATATTTCCTTGTATAATATGACATGAAATACAAAGTTTTTTATAATTTATTTTGAGGTCTAAGAAGTACTAAAAGATCTAGTAGTCTGTTGAAATGAAGCATGTTAAATGGTATACAATTTATGTGAAAAAAAAGCATAGTTTTTTTAAGTAGGTGATTACACCTGAAAATGATTGTAAATATGATGTTTAATATACCATTCATGGAAATTAAATTACCGGGAGAGGAAGCTGATGGAGCGTGATATTCAAGTGATTCCGAGCTCCTACGTAGACATGGTCAATTTGAGATACTTGGCAGAGCTACGATATTATATAACCCCTATTCATTCTATGTGGATGGTGTCACATGAGGTTGTACAGCACTGGCCTAAATTATGAGACATCTACATGGACATCCAGGAATTAGTTGGAATTAAGAGGCAAAAAAAATTCAAGAAAGATGTCAGGGTTATTACTGCAAATAGAGGAGTCATTCAAAATAAGAACTCAAGTCACGTATCTGGATGACATTCCCCATGAAAAGACAGCATAAAGAGAAGAAGTCCAAAGACAGAAACTTGAAGAACATCTTCATTTAGTGACTAGGGGAGGAATGGGGCAAATTAAAGAGACACAAGCTTGTATTTTGGAGTCCAGCTTCACCCATTTATAACAGGACTGCTTACTCCCTATGATACACAGCTGACTCTGCATAAAAACCAGTCCTTGAAATCCTTGCATTACTTACAGTCTCAGTCCCAAACTGCTCTTCTTGACCTTTCTGGCATTCTATTTCCTCCCCTTTTCTGTAGCTTCTACTCTCACTGCATGGCTTGCTGTTTATGGCCTCACCTTATACCTTAGAAATAAAGTACTCAGCACTATTTTTCTATCTTTTACTTTGTGATTCTCTCATCTATCTCAGTTTGAACTCTCCCTTTGATAACAATGCTTCCTGTTAATCTGGGGACAATCCCATTATGATACCTAGGACCACATGTCTGAGTACAGCCCCATGCAAGTCGCATCTCCACTAAGTTTCCCTTGGATCCATGAATAGGATAGATAGTCTAGAATAAAACCAGTATCATGTGATGTCATTGAAAGAAAACAAAGTTTCCAGGAAGATAGTTACTTGGGAACAGGCTCCCTAGTGCCAAAAAATAAAGTCTCAAATTCATAGCCTGGTCTTAATTATTATGCCCCAATCAACCTTTCCAGGCTTAGCTACTCCTATTTCCCTACAAGACACTACACTTGAAACTAGACTACTTGCTCTTTACTAGGTATGCTCCATGTACAAAGGTCTCTATACTTTTGCTCCTGCTAGCAACAAAGACAGCTGGTCTCCTATTAAATTTTACTGTGTGAATGTGATTGAGCTTGACAGAAATTCAACAATAAGTAACAGATACTTTAGAAATAAGGGGATCTCAGGTAACAATATGAGTCAGTGCCATAATACTCCTCAAGGTATTCTAAATGATCATAAAGGGTCATTTTATTCAAGAAGGATTGGGGAAAATAGAGTTAGGCTGAGACTAGATCTATCTATTGGGTCAAATGACTTCTCTATTAAAACTGGGTGGTCAGTGACTTGTATGGTAAACCAATTGTCTCATTAAAGCTGTTACCAAAAAAAGAAAACTAAACAAAAAAACAGTGGTAGATAGAATATCCAGGTACAAATTTTCAAAGACTAGTGATTCATTAAGGCACGGGATTTGATAACATTGTTTGCCAGAAGATGCTGTCCCTCCAGGATCAGGTTTTCAAGAAAAGCAAGAGATGCAGAAAACCAAACACTGCATGTTCTCACTCATAGGTGGGTGTTGAACAATGAGAACACATGGACTCAGGGAGAGGAGCATCACACACTGGGGGCAGTTAGGGTGGGGGATAGAGGAGGGACAGCGTCGGGTGGGGAGGGTGGGAAGGGATAACACGGGGAGAAATGCTGGATATAGTATACACCTAAAGTAAAATTTAAAAAAAAAAAGAAAAAAGAAAAGCAAGACATGGCCCAGAGGCCTCCGAGTTGATGCTCCAATGTTCCTGGATTAGGACTGGCTACTGTTAGATACTTGGCTTCCTGCTGACCTTAGCAAGGGCGTCACTGACAACGTCAAGATCATGCTGCAGCTCGTTCATGGCACTGGTTATGCTCTTGGTGTCTTTCAGGATCTGAATACTCCGTGTATATGGATTATACTTCACTCCAAATGGACGCTTAATTGTTTTGGTAAATTCTCTATTTAAGAAAACAAGTGAGAGACAATCAATTTCTAGGGGGTGAACGATGAAAACTAAACAAACAACAGAACCTATTTCACATACTAGGAAAAAGACAAATCTTTGTGAGATATGCGTGCAACCAATCTGACCTACTTCTCTACACTGCATTTGCAGAGGGCCCCTGGAATCCCATGCAAGTGTGAAGCCTAAAGTAGTTATAACTATTTTATAACTCTATAAAATAGTTATAGAGTTATAAAATAGTTATAACTACTTTAGGCTATAAAGTAGCTGTAAAACCCTGGCATTACTAGGGAAAGAGTCCATAAATGGATTTATTAATCATGTATTAATGTATACAACTCTTGACTACAGTAAGGAGACTACTGTAGTTTTATCAGTAGACATAAAACTGTTTCATTACAACACTTGACCACATAGTAACAGTCATGCCTTACATAACTATACTTACCTACACATGTAACCTGCGTGCTTATGTAACATATAACACATACAGACACACACATACTCACACACCCCAAAATAGACAAGGAATGGTCCTACTCTGTGCATATGTATATTTTTTCTGCTTAGAATGTTTCCCTCTAGGCTCCTTTCAAATGACCTAAATTCTGCCCTTTTTTCAAGCATTAAGGTTCTGCCTCCTTTATCAAACCATTGTTTGAACCTCTCACTTGGAACCCCCAAGAACAATCATGTTCAGGACTCCTAGGGATAAATGTGCAGCTGAGGACAACTGTACATGAGTAGCAGCTGAAATCCAACTCATAATCCACCTGGTCTACACAGAGGGGACTCCCTTTTCTAATTTGCATAAAGGTGCCATTTATGCTAGAGGAATCCCTGATAGTATTATTATTTGGTTTAGCAAATGGCCTAACTCCCCAACTAATGGCTTCTCCGGAAGAGAAGGACTATTACTTCAACCCCTATCTAACCCCATCATCACAATGTGACCTCATGATCCCGTCCACTCAATGTTGTCTCATTGATTCTGCTTTGAAAGTCTTTTCCTTTCCTACTACTTCTGTCTTAGTTAAGGCATTTGTTTTCACCTGAAGTGTTGCAAGAATCTTCTAAAAAGTTTCTCTTCCTCCAATATCCACCTTTCTTAATCACACACTTAGCTGATTAATAAAGTGTAGCTTTGATTGAGTTGTACATATCTCCTATATTTTTCAACATCTTGACCCTTTTTTCATGCTATCCCACAGCCTAAAATTTAATATATCTAAATATTATCTATCCTTCAAGTCCTTTCTCAAATAACATTAAGATTACCCTGTTCAGCTGAAATGAATTGCTCCTGAATAAAATGCAGAACGATGTTTCATCTGTATCTCTCTAAGGCTCTTGTCACTTTCCATGTTGTTATACAGTAATTTGCATATAATTTACTTTCCCTATTAGGCTACTAAAATCTCCGATTGGAAGAATGGGAAAGAAAATAACTTCTCAATGTATCCGATTCATATTTGCAACTATGCAAAATCCTTATACACAACATACTCTAGATACTTGTTATGAAAGGAAGATGTGTTACAGACAGAAGACTCCTTGTGGGCTTCAAATTATCTAGCTGCTTACTTCTGTGACCTGTTACCATCATGGGGCTGATCTTTTGCTGAAGAAAATGGAGGCATGAAGAAGATATACTGTACCTCATCTTCTCCTTTGCATCTTCAAAGCTTTCAGATACAAAGTAGACATCCTGAAAAGTTGTGATAAGACATTCCTGTATGCAGGTAATCTTGGGATCAAAGGGCTTTACTTTGGCATGTCCAGAAAGTGCATACTAGAAGACAAAGAGTCAGTGAATAAAGAGTAATACCTATTTTCATAGATCATGCAACTTCCATAATTGGCACACCTCTAACATATTACTAATGCAATGGCCCGAATCTACAATTCCAAACTTATTTCCTACAGCTCTATTCAACCCACAGTATACTTCAGCAGAAGAAATGACTTGCTCTTTCCTGTAAATGCCACCAAGATAATCTCCATGGCTTTGGTCTTCCTCTCTTCATTGTGTAAAAGGCACCCAAGGATCTTTATTTACTTATTCCTGCATTATGGCACCAACTTTCTACCCAGCACTAGTTATTCCTATATATAACTTATATACCCACCATCAAGTGCTCCCTGAAAGCAAGACAGTACCTTGGATGGTGTTTCACACACATTCATTACTCAACAAACATAAGTTTATTTATTCATTGGATAAATAATAAATCTCAAAGAATTCCCTAGAAATTATAGAAGTTATTGCTGGCATATCAGAAATGGTGAGGAAACAGCAAGACTTTGTAAGCAAAGACTTCAAAACACTATTTATTGTAAATATATTATACACATACCATTTCATATATATCAGAAATATATCAAAATATTTCATATGTGTGTGTATTACTAATGCAGTGGCCCCAACCTACAATTCCAAACTTACTTCCCACAGCTCTATTCAACCCACAGTATACTCAAGCAAAAGAAAGCTTGCTGTTCCCCATAAATGCCCTGATAAAATTCTGATATTATATACATTTGGATAATATAATATATAATTGAGAAATAGAGAAAAATACATTCAGGTAATGATTAGTGACACCCCCAAGTATCTTCCATAGTAATACACCCCCAAGTATTTTCCATAGTAAGTTCTTGTTCGAAACCAAAAACTATTTCAGGTTTTATCAATTAAATTAGGTGAATATGGTTACATGCAAAGATTTACAACTCTTACTTTGAGTTCACTGATAGAAGAAAGTAAGCCAGCGCCAAAGACTCTTAGCTGTCCATCTTGTTTACACAGACCAAACTCCACAGTGAAAAAGTAACACTGCAAAAGAACATCAATATTATTCTCACACACTGAAGAATTCAACTTAAACAAATTACAATTCTTAGTTACTAACCCAAAGTACCCCAGAATAAAGTCTAAAATCCCAGCCTAGTTCACAAGTCTTTCTACAATCTGGCTTCATTCTAACCTAGTACTTCTCAAACCTCTGTTCTGATTACTTTTACATACTATTAAAAATTAGAGGGCCCCAAAGCTTTTTTTGTGTGTGTATGTGTAGGTATCACTAGCTATATTAGTCATATTAAAAATTCAAACTGAGGAGAAATGCTTGCTAATTAATTTTAAAATTTAATACTCTCATGGTAACATAATGTTCTAATAAAAATAACTATATTATACAACACAAAAAAGTAAGAAAACTAGCATCATTTTACAATGTTATAAATCCTTTTAATGTCTGGCTAGAAGACAGATGGAGTCTTATATCTGTATTTAACCTTTTGGAATATACTATTTGAGTACATGAGTTACATCAGCTTCATGTGGTTTCTAGTTAGAACGGGGCTAAATATTTTAATAGTGTTTTCAGAGAGTTGTGGATATTCTTCTTTTACTCTGCCTGAAGACTTACCAAGTGCGTAGAGTTTCTTAAAGTTCAACTGCAATGCGGAATCTGAATTATGTCAATGAACTGCCCATTACATTAAAATCCACTGTGTGCTTTGAATGGATCTTTTATTTAGGCATGATTTTGACCTCAAGGACCCCATGAAGGAATCTCAGGGACCCCAGGGGTCCCCAAACCACAGTTTTAGAAGCACTGTTCTATTTCACACTGCCTTCCTCACCCTGGGACAGTCTGCTCCTGCTTCTCGCTGTTTCCCCAGACACACCAAGCACCTCCTTGTCTTTGCTTGTGTGCCCTCATCCTGAGATGCCTTTCCCTCCTTGCTCAGCACATCACTCACTTTCCATCAGCTAATCCAGATGTCTCTTCCAAGAAACCTTCCCCAAGTTCTCTATGCTCCTAGAGCAATCTGAACTTTGCTATAGGCTATCTCATTTGAACATAACTGTCTCCTCAAATGGTATATAAGCTCCTTAAAGGTAGAAACCAGGCTTTAGTCATCTTTGTATTTCCACCAGTGTCTTGTCCTAACACTCAAAAATATTTTAGCATAATTTCAATGAAACTTATCCTTTTTATTGGAAAATAAAAAATAGATAACCTATTATAGTAATCTTGTTTTTCTCTACCTTTTTTAAAGCTCATGTCTCCTTTTGATAAACCTTAAAATTTTACATCCTTCTTTAATCTAATTTGAATTAAATTAAAGATTATGAGCAAAACCAAATTTTCTTTTCCTTTCTTTTCTCTTCTCTTTCTTTTCTCTTTTCTCTCCCCTCTTCTCTCCTCCCCTTTTCTTTTCTTTTTCTTTTTTCTTTTCTGACAGACTCTCACTCTGTTGCCCAGGCTGGAGTGCAGTGGCACAATCTCGGCTCACTGGAACCTCTAAGCAAAGACAAATTTTCTAATGGTCATTCTGGATATTTACTTTTAAACTATGCAGATACTCAAACACCCTATCCCAGGTGAGAATTACTGATGTATACAGTTATTTCCAGATTTATACCGTTGCCAGTTTTTGAACAGCCTCCTCTGAAGCTCCAAGAGAAGCCAAGCCAATTTCTTGGGAGAATTGGGCAAAACTAGGTTCAGCCAAAAGCGGGACATGACCTAAGAGTTCATGGCAGGTATCTCTGAAATAAAGGTACAAGTTTGTCACACTGCAGTGCTTAACATAAGTGTATAATCAACCATTCGATCAAATTCAAATCCAACATTTTATTCTATGGATTACAAAGGACACTAATCAAATAAACAATTTTGGTTCAAAACCTTGGCCACTCACAGACACACACATATAAGTGCATATCAGATACCTCTGGACATCCGGGTGCCACCCCCAGCCCCCAACCCCACCACATACACACCCAAATCAGATGCCTGTTCAAATATCACCTTCTCAGCAAGGCCTTTCCTGATCACCCTTTTCAAAACAGCAACACACATACACACTCCCGCCCACCTACACACTCCTCCATCCCCTTTCCCAGCTTTATTTTTCTCCATGGCACTCATCATCACCCGATGCAACATTTGCATATGTTTACTTGTTTGTTTATTATCTATATCCCTCACTGGAATACAAGCTCTATACAGGCAAAAATTTTTGTCTGATTTTTTTCAGTGTTACATTCCCTATGCTCAGAATAGCAGCTAGCACCTAATAGATTGTCAATTAATAATCATAATGGCTAACACTTATAGAGTATGGGACCTGTATTTCATACCAGGCACCATTCTAAAAGCTTCACATGTGCTAATTTGTTTAATCCTCACACACCAAAAAAACCCCATAAGGTAGATGCCATTGTTATAAATAACCATTTGATGAATTCATGGCTGAAATAGAAGTACTTACGGCTCTGGGGTATAGAAAGGATCTGAACTGTGTCTCACATATTGAGTGCAGTGAAAAACTCGAAAGGCTAAACCTGATAAGAAATCTCTTGGTGATAAGTAACCAGCTACAGGACGGATAGAAAAACCTGTACGCTCTGCAAAGCAAAGGAGAAAAAGAAAATCTTTACCAGAATAGACCCCTGACTGTAGCATTTTAGTTCTACCAGTGGCACCAAGTTAACACTTTGATGGAGGACATGGAAACTAAAATTTATCAAATGTATATTAAGGGGAACTAATTATTATTAAGCACTTGCTATGGCCAGGCAATGAGTTAGACCTTTTACATATCACTTCTCCTTTCATGTTTACAACATGAGTTAAGGATGTTTCTCCTTATTGTGACAACTATGAAATGGAGGCTCAGAGACTCAATAATGTGCCCAAGTCCACACACTAGTTGACAAAGCTAGAAGGAGAACTCAGATCTTCTCATACCATACAACACCTTGCTGTCTCCCTAAAGGGTTTATGCTACCTCCTAGACAATCTTCTTTTTGTAAAAACTCACTAACAAGATGTATTCACTTAAATCAGAACCATTTTTGAAGCTGTGTTATTTTTAGCCAGTACCATCTCTTTTAAAATAGTCTCTTTCTTTTATCTAAACTGGAGAGTGCTCTTCCATCTCCCAATAGCCAAGACTGCATGCATACGGTAAAAGAGGCCTGCCATTAGGATTCAACAGCTTGGGAGACCTCTGTAAGCTCTAATCTTGCCGTTCATTCCAAACCCTCACAACTCTGGTATGCCAGTTCCATCCAGCTATGTTGTATTTGGATGCTCCCATTCTGACGGGCAGACTTCATTGTCCAGTAAAAATATCCAGAGTGTTAGAAACGTTCCATATCTGTGCTGTCCAATAAGGCAACTACTAGCCACATGCAGCCATTGAGCATTTGAAATGTGGTTAATGTGACTGAGGAACCAGCCTCTTGATTTAAATTTATTTTAGTTATTTAAATTTTAAACGACCAAATGTGTCTAGTGTCTACCATATTTGATCATGCAGGTAGCCCCTTCCAACTTTTACACTTACAAATTTTGTAAGTGGTTTCTATAAAAACTAAACATTTGAAAAATAGTGATGAAGGATGCTGATGAAGTTGTACCACCAAATTTGAATGAGATTTGGAGGAAATGTTTTGTTATGGATACAAAACTGACAGCTGTTCACTTAGGGTCTGGAGCCTGGGCTGACTGCAGAATGTGTTGCTGAAAATGCTTCAAGGTAGATTTTTTTTAAGTCTATGTGAGAAACTCAAAGATAGCAATTTCAGACTATGATGGAAATAAACTAAACTCTTCAGTCACAGCATAACTTCTTTGTTTTCCTCTACTATGGTAATCTGCAGAGATTGTCTACTGAGATAAAAGGGAATACTTATACTTCGTAAATATTGTAAGCCCTTAGAGATAGATCACTGTTCATTTTATTTCCTATACTAGCTAGAAAAAATTAAAGAGGCTGGGACCAAACAAATATAAAGAACTAAAAGGAGCAAAATTGTCCTTACCTTTTGTTTATGCCTCTACTAGCACCATCTGTTTTCTTGCTAAAATTATAAAACTTAATGTGGAAAAGGTCTTCAACACTCCCCAAAATGCTTGAATCTCTTCTACCCAATCCCTGGCAAATGGGTGTGGAGCTTTCACACAAACACCCCCATAGATAAGGAACTAACCATCTCATAAGTCTGTTCTATTTTCAAATCACTCTTTTAACAAGATATTCTCTATTTTGGGGCAAAAGCTTGTAGTTTCTATCCAACAGTCCTTTACTTTAGAGTTGCACAGTAATCCCTCTTTTAAAAAGATGGCTTTCAAATATTTAAATAAAACTGTAACAACCCCTAAATTTCTAGGTTAAACACCCTAAGAATTCTTCAAATTTTACTTATGTGATGCAATTTCAAATCCCCTTAAAATTCTGTTTACCTTCCTCTACCTTGGCTGCAGGTTATCATTATCCCTCAACTGTGGTGCCCAATCCTGGATCCAGTACACCAGGATAGAGTATGGGAAAATTCTGACCTCCCGTATGACTACACTTTATTCCTCTGTTAAAAATGCTGTCATTGCTGGGTGCGGTGGCTCCACCTGTAATCCCAGCACTTTGGGAGGCTGAAACAAGTGGATCACTTGAAGTCAGGAGTTCAAGACCAGCCTGGCCAACACAGCGAAACCCTGTCTCTACTAAAAATACAAAAATTAGCCAGGCATGATAGTGGTTGCCTGTAGTCCCAGCACTTTGGGAGGCCGCAGGAGGAGAATCACTTGAATCCAGGAGGCAGGAGGTGCAATGAGCCGAGATGGCATCACTGTACTCCAACCTGGGTGACAGAGAGAGAGAGAGAGAGAGAGAGAGAGACACTGTCTCAAAAAAAAAAAAAAATGCTGTCATGATCATAACAGAGTTCAGCAACCCCCTTATAAAAGAATTAACTAGCTTATTACCTTTTAAAAAGTTTGAGACATCTTCCAATTGTGGGATATTATCCTCCCGATATCCACAATATTTAGAAAGCAAAGGTAAGTTTTTGAGATACTCTTTGCAAGCATGGGTTGGGTAGAGTTTGTTGAGCTCTTGGAATACGGTTCCCCAGGTCTTAATCTCCTCTTCGGTGAATTCAACCTTTGGAATGGGGTCTCCACTAATGAGATAAAGGGAAGGAGTTGTTTTGAATTAGCATTTAATAAATAGTAGCACTTAATCGAAGGGCCAGTGGCGCAATGGATAACGCATCTGACTACGGATCAGAAGATTCTAAATAGTAGCACTTATTTCACTTTCTACTTACCAAATGAACATAATTTATTCTATTCACTTATTTTACTATCTTGAAGTTGGCTACATTATTTTCTTTTAATATACTTACTGTTTATAGTTCATAGCCAAGTCCGCAAAATACTTTCGACGTTTACGGTAGACATTGTCTTTGAAGCCCTGATAATTAAAGACATGTTTTTAAATATCCATAATAAAAAAATACTTGACAAATGATATTAAGGAAGCATTTCATTATTAGTAAAGCTATTACATTAAGGGCTACATAATTGTTACTATGAGCAAGGATTATTTAGAGATTTATTATCATTTTTATTTTAAAGTCAATGTTACATGACAGCTTTATATGCTAGTAGCTACAAAGATAAAAGATATAATAGAGACAAAAATAGTATAGTGGCTACAAAGATAGAACAGTTTGAAGAATAAGGAAACCACTATCCCAGTTAAATACATGACTCTTTCCCAAGGGTGAGGGGTTTTTTCCTTAATTATTTGACTAGATCTTCAGTTATATTTACCCGTAATAGTACTTAATAATAAAAAAGTAATTAATATTTAAAATAGTGCTTAACTGAATCTAGTCTTAGATTTTATCACGAAATGCAAGTATATTTACCATTTGCAGAAACAATGATAATTTTAAAAGCAGATAAAATAGTAACATTAGAATTTATATTCATGAAAAAACTTTTTTAGGCAAAATGGCTGAGTATGGTGGCTCACGCCCATAATCCCAACACTTTGGGAGACCTAGGAGGGAGAATCACTTGAGCACAGGAGTTTGAGACCGGCCCGGGCAACAAAGCAAGACCCCGTCTGTACAAAAAAAGAAATTAAAATAACGATTATAACTAGCCAGGTGTGGTGGTGCAGGCCTGTAGTCCCAGTTCCTTGGGAAGAGACTGAGGCAGGAGGATGGCTTCAGCCCAGGAATTCTAGGCTGCAGTGAGGTATGATGGTGCCACTGCACCCCAGCCTGAGCAACAGAGATAGACTCTATCTTAAAAAAGAAAAGACAAAATAAGAAATCAAAAATCTAAGCCCAGGAGAAAATAGCCAAAAATGCAAATAATGGGAAAGAAAGGGACACCTATAAAGAGAGAACGAGATTCGTCTCTTTAACACAGATCTATGAGGTAACACAGATTTACTATGACCTAAATTTGTGCTAAAATCTGGAAAAACAAATATGAACAAAGCACAGACTGGGGCTTAAAGGAGTTTACATGAACCTGTTATTGCAAAATGATACAATAAGTGTCTCATCATATTGCACAGATATGTACAGAATGGCACGCACACTTAAGAGGATTGTGTGGCTCAGTGAAGGCTTCCCAGTGATGACTCCCAAGCTAAGACACAAAAGAGGAGTGGAAATAGCACAGGGATTTAAAAAAAAAAAAAAGAAAAAAAGCCTGTTCGACCTAAGAAAATACAAGCAACCCCATGTTGCTCAAACTTGGAGAGCAAAGCGGAGCATGTTGAAAACTAGTTGTAGTCTGCAAATTAAAGGTCCATTAAGGAGCCTGGAGTTTAGCCTTCGGTAATGGAAACCCACTGGTGTTTTTTTTCCACTGGTGTTTTTTTTAATAACAACTTTCTTGAGATATAATTCATATACCATAAGATAACCATTCAGTGGTTTTTAGTATATTCACAGAGTTAAACAACCATCTCCACCATCTAATTTCAGATTTTATCACCCCAAAAAGAAACACCATGCTCATTAGCAATCTCCATCTCCACCCCAACCCTCCCCAGTTCCTGGCAACCAGTAATCCACTTTCTGTTTCTATGTATTTTTCTATTCTGGATATTTCATCTAAAAGGAATCATACAATATGGGGCCTTTTGTGACTAGCTTCTTTATCATAATGTTTTCAAGGTTCATCTATGTTGTAGCACATATCAGTATTCCATTTCTTTTTATGGTCAATAATATTTGACTGTATAAATAGACAATACTTAACCTATTCATCAGTTAATGAACATTTGGGTTGTTTCCACTTTTTTACTATTATGAATAATGCTGCTACAAACATTTGTGTATATGTTTTTGTATGGACATATGTTTTCAATTCTTTTAAGTATGTACCTAGGAGCCATTGATGATTTTTAAGAGAGAAGATTAATAATAGTCATACTGAGGTTTTAGATCATTCTAATGAGTATAAGGAGGAGGTGTTTGAAGGTGACAAGGTTGGAGGAAGGGAGACCAGTTAAGAGATGTGGTCATAGGGATGAATAAAGAATACATTCTTTTTCTTTCTTTCTTTCACTCTCACTTTCTTTCCTCTCTTTTTCTTTCTTTCAAAAAATAAAAAATAAAAAAAATAAAAAATAAAAAGAATACATTTAAGAAATACCTAGGAGGTAAAAATCAGCAGGACTTAGTAGATCCGTAAAACTGATGTACTCACCTTTCCATAAACATGGCCCAAATTTTCTTGCCTCTGAACCTTTGCCCATATTGTTCCCTCCTGAATTGTTCTTCCTTTCCATCTCTTATTTGCTGAAATCTTTTAAGGCCGAATTGAAGTGTTGCCTTTCTCTGATCTCTTCAGCTAGAAGTGTTTGCCCTCTTATGTATATTTTGAAGCAATTTTTTCATGCCACCTAGTGCACTTTTTACATTTTATCTTGTGTGTGTTTATATATGCGTGCTTTAGCATTTCAACTAGACTGCAAGCTCATTTCTGGCAAGTACTGCAACTAATTGTAATAGTTACTCAATAAGATTATAGAATAAATGGACAGAACATCTGTGGCTAAGGTAGTATAAAAAGGTCACATTCACACAGCTAATATGTGAGAGAAGCTACATTAAAGCCCTGGTCTGTTCAACTTCACAACTGCCCTCTCTTTTCTCTTCCCCTCCCAGAAACCTAGAGCTTTGTAAGCAAGCCTAATACTCTAGATCTACTAATTCTCCAACTCTTGCCTGTACTGTACAATTTTACAAGGAAACAATTTCCCAGTTCATTAACTGCCTAGTAAACCAATCATGCTGTGCAGTGTGGGAGGCAAGTCTTTCTCTGGCCCACTATTTATTTCCCTTTCCAATAACCCATGCCCATTTAAACAAAAACTGATTGCAGAAGCTGTCTTCATTTTAGTATAACCCTTTGTATAGCTCTTAATAACAGAAATGCCGGGCATAGAACAGATATTTTGAAACCAATGAAGCTACATGCTTTTCAAGCAGTTAGTCTCAATTCCACCAACATGGAGGTCTCCTAACACTTCCTGAAATCTTGGTTAGAACAAGACTCATTTAGTCTAAAAAAGCACTTTCTGCAAAAAAGTTGACCTTAATTTTTAATTTGCTTTAAATTGTTTTTTATAAATGTATTTATAAAAAATACTTATAGGGCGGTAGCTCATGCCTGTAATCTCAGCACTTTGGGAGACTGAGGCAGATGGATCACCTGAGGTCAGGAGTTCAAGACCAGCCTGGTCAACATGGTGAAACCCTGTCTCTACTAAAAATACAAAAATTAGTTGGGTATGGTGGCGGGCACCTGTAATCCCACCTACTCGGTAGGCTGAGTCAGGAGAATCGCTTGAACCTGAGAGACAGAGGTTGCAGTTGAACCAAGATTGCGTCACTGCACTCCAGCCTGGGCAACAGAGCAAGACTTGGTCTCAAAAAAAAAAAAAAAAAAAAAACCACACACACACACACACACACAACTTACAGGATGGTCTGCATCTAGTTCAGATCCATACATCAGAACTCTGTTCGCACAATGGTCCAGGTCAGAAATCTTCTTAGGAAACCAAGGAACAGTTTCCATAGCTGTAAAATTAAAAAACAAAAAACATTAAAAGTTGAAGAGATAACCTTAAACAAAACAATAAGGAAGAAAAAAATAAAATTCAGTTGGATGAGATTTTTAATTTTAGCTTGTAAATCAAGGTAAGATTTATACAAGTTAAGTAAATTGCTCTATTTCTAAAAAGTAAAATTTATTCAAAATTTCTGAGCTTTATTTTTATTTTTTTTGAGTTTTCAGGTTGATGTTCTAAGTTTTGGGGAAACACTGTACTTTAGAAACAGATTAAAAGTTTTAAAAATGCTTAAGCTACATATTTAGTTATCATAAAAAAGCAGAATAAAGATTTACAACTTTATTTACAGACCAAGGTACAAATAATAAAAAAACTTCATTTATTTTTGTTGATGGGCAGGATCTTAGAAATCATTTGTCTTTGCCACCTTGATCTGCTCACCATTCCTCAGACACACAAGCCCTCATAAGACCCTGGGGTTTTGTAAATGCTATCTTCTGCCTGGGATAGCGATTCCACTTCCATTCCCCACCCCCACCCTACTCTTCTGTTTTCCTGAGAATAGCCTTCACATCCTTCAAGACCCAAATTTAATGAGATCTTCTCATTCCGCAAAGCCTTCCCTGACCCTGTAGATAGAGCTAATTATCCATCCCCTGGGTTCCCGTGATGTTATGTTTCTCTCTAAAAGCTTTTACTATGTTTTATTATAATGTACCTGTTTATATGTGTCTTACACAAAACAGTGGAAACAACTGTAGGGTAAGGACTATATCTTTTTGTATCCCTATTTCTTAGTAGAAATATCCGTCACAAGGTTGGTGTACCGTAAATATCGACTGAACTATTTAGTCATCTATAAACCTCTGCATTTTACAGATGAGGTAAACAAACTCCAGAGAGGAAATTTACCCAAGGTAACTTACTCCTCATGGAAGAGAGAGGACTAGAACTCAGCTCTTCTTGCCCCAGCATAATGCTCTTTCTAACATATCCAGGAGTGATATTCAAGGGATTTAGCAACAAATATAACAGGAACACTAATCACTCAAAATAGACATCAGCAGAGTCCCAAGCTTCTGCTCTGCAAAGTGTTAACCCTTTCACTGTTAATGATGGATGTGGGACTTCTTAGTGGGGAGTATCTGGAGCAACAGAGGCTTCAGGCATGGTGATGAGCCCTCAAGGGACTTGAGGAAGTAGTTCTCTGACAGTCAGAAGTGGAGATACATCAGTATTTTAAATAACTATATAGCTGTATGAGCACATAGCAGATAAATAGCAACCCTGATTACACCTCAAATATTGTGGACATAATCTCAAGAGATTATTTTAGATTGAGTACTATATATAAAATGTAGCTAAATTATCTATTTGTCTTTTGCCTGGAGTAAACTTCAAGGATTTTTTTCACCAGTAGAGATCTTAGCCTTTATCTTTGCTACTAAGTAACAAACTTTAAAAGGCTTTATTGCATTCTCATTTGCTTTTGGAAGGGATTCTGTACATCAGCGGTCCCCGACCTTTTTGGCACCAGAAACTGGTTTTATGGAAGAAAATTTTTCCATGAACGGGGAGGTGGGAAATGATTTCATCAGGCATCAGATTCTCATAAGAAGCACACAACCTAGATCTCCTGCACGCGCAGTTCACAGTAGGGTTCACGCTCCCAGATGGAGCTCAGGTGGTAAGGCTCATTGGCCTGATACTCACCTCCTGCTGTGCAGCCTGCTTCCCAACAGGTCACGGACCAGTCCCCTGCTACACATATTGTGTGTCTCATTTCACAGTTGTCAGCAACTGTCAACATTCACAACAAATTTAAATATTCATTTACTATCTGCTAGATGCCAAATCTTATGAGACTTACTAAGTGCTCAGGGATTATGAATTAAAGATTTGTCAAATCAAGAAATGTTGATTATTTGGAAACTGAGAGATAATCAATTTCTGATTATGCTGAATTCTTTCTTTCTTTCCTTCTTTCTCTCTTTCCTTCTTTCTTTCTTTCTCTCTTTTTCAAGGTCTTGCTCTTTCACCCAGACTGGAGTGCAGTGACACAATCTTGGCTCTCCAGCTTCAACCTCCTGGGCTTAGGTGATCCTCCCACTTCAGTCTCCATAGTAGCTCGGACCACAGGTGCATGCCACCATACCTGGCTAATTTTTGTATTTTTTGTAGAGACTGGGTCTCTCCGTGTTGCCCAGGCTGGTCTTGAACTCCTGGACTCAAGTGATCTGCCTGCCTCAGCTTCCCAAAGTGCAGGGATTATAGGGATAAGCCACCACTCTCAGCCATTTCTTATACTCAAGATTTTCTTTTTCATTTCTCTTATACTAGATCAAATGTTGTTTTATAATTTTTCTTTGGTATCTTGAGCAACTATATTTTGTGTTCCTTTCACTACTAGCCTATAAGCAATTTAGAGAGACTGTGTTTTATTATTCTTATATCTTCAAGATAAATATAAGATTGTACACACATTTGGTATTTCATCTTCTAAGTAGTATTTTCACCTTTCAAACTTACCGTCTTCCTTCACAGTAAAATTATCTGGTGGATTCACAGAGAGAACATTGGTATGAGACTTTAGCAGATGAAAAATATCATTCAGTTGTTCTCTGTTGATGTCACAGTCAACAAAAATCTCAAATTCTGAGTTTCTTCTTTTTGATTTTCTGGACTCAATATGTAATAGATTCACATGCTTCTCCTGTGTAAAGCACAGGGTAAAGATTGCATGTTACTGCCTCAAATGTTAATAGTCTTTGAGCAGGTTACTTTCATTACCACTAAAAATCAGATTCACACTTCTCAGAACAGCCAAAGGGAAAAAAGCTGTTTTTAGTGCTGCTAACAACAAAATAATTCCTCTTAAAAATTATGTACTACTCAAAAAAGTTTCCAAAATTCATCCCATCCACCAGAAACCAATAAAATAACACATACTAGCAGTCCTTCAGATTGTCAGAATTAATCAGAATTCAAATCAAAATATTATTAAGTTTCCTGGCTAAGAGGAATCTTTTGAAAATTCTCATAAATAAAAGCTAGATTTCAAAAAGTGATACCAATGTTAATCTTGGACAAAGAAGAGTTTCCCTTGCAAAAATCCATTTAATAAAATTAGATGAACAGATTGAGCACAGAGTTTAATACCTCAAATCTCTTAAGCTACAATCTTAGTAACAGCTGAACCAAATCTCCTCTTCTGACCTCTTCTAAGTCAGCCGAAGATGGAGGTACTGTGTGTAAAACTGTGGGATTAGGGTATGTTCTCTTACCAATTTGGGTAGCTGAGGAAGAGTGCTAGCGACATGATAATGAAACATGAGAATCAATCACTCAATAGTTTTTTTCATCTAATAAAATGAGATTAGAGCAGGTAGTCTCCAATACTAACCAGTGCATCCTAAAATAACTTATTGAACACCTGTGTAACTAGGTAAGGACTACAAAGAATACAAAGGAAAGACATAAAGTAATTTATAATCTAGTTGGCTAACACATGGAAGATTAAGAAGATAAAGTAGAGAGTGTTCAGATGCAGATACTCAGCAAAGGGAAAAGAATCACAACTTAAGAGAGAGTAGAAAGTTTCACAGAGCAGGTGGAAACTGAAATGAAATCTTAAAGAATAGACAGAATAGGCCAGGCATAGTGGCTCATGCCTGCAATTCCAACACTTTGGGAGGCCAAGGTAGAAGAATCACTCGGGCCTAGGAGTTGAAGACCAGCCCAGGTCACATAGCAAGACCCCATCTCTACAAAAAATAATAAATTAGCCAGGCATAGTGGCATACATCAGTAGTCCCAGCTACCCAGGATACTGAGGTGGGAGGGTCACTTGAGCCTGGGAGGTGAAGGCTACAGTGAGCCATGATTGTACCACTGCACTCCAGCCTGGACAACAGAGTGAGACCCTTTCTCAAAAAAAAAAAATTATCAGGGAATGTGAGCCAACAAGAAAGAGGATTGAGTGATAAAAGATGTTAGGAAATTAAAATAGGCAGGGTTTATCTGGGAACATAGAATTTATCATAGAATCAATAGAAGTCAGTTACAAAATATACTGGGATTGATCGGGTGTGAAGAAGTGTTTCATTTCATCTATTTCTTATAAATGTTTACAGTAATAATGCATTTGTAAATATTTCTAAATGATGACTTCAATAAATATAAAGCTAAACTATGTTTTTGGAGAAAAAAAAAGATGCAAAAATGTCAATTCTTCCTAAATTAAAATCTCAATGGAATTTGGTGAGGAAATGTAATTAAGTAATTTCTAAGTTCATCTGGAAGAAAAATATAATCTGGAAAATTCAAATAAAGTAGAAGTAGTAAGTGACACATTCCCTATCAGACATTTCAATTACAGAAACAGAGTCATAGAGAGGTTAAGCAGTTTGCCCAGAAGCACACAGGTGACAAGCGTCAGAGCCGGAATTCAAATCTAGGCTGTCCAGCTCCACAGTCCATGTGCTTAAACACTGTGCCGTGATCCTGTTGCACAAGAAAGGAAGAGTCACAATGGTGGCTACTATGGATCTTCTTCAAACAACATTTACCTAATCTTAATAATAAAAACACTGAAGATTGACACAGCCAAAGACTGGGACATAAATACACTGGGAAAATGAGCGGAAAGGAACTTGAAGAGGCCATCAGAAGGGGAGTTGTGCTAAGAAACCAAAATCTTTACTTTGTTGTTGAAAATCAATAATTACCTATAATTTTAAAAATCAAGAAGTAGAAGCAGAATAAGGATATAATTTATAAATGTGGAAGTAAATATTGGAAAAATAGTTAAAAGAGTGAAATGGTTGCCTCCACTAGGCAGGGATAAGTAAAATGGATGGAGACACACCTGGAGCACCATGTAGCAGTTAGAAGAATGAATGAGATGTTCACACAGCAGCGTGCGTAGCTCTTAAAAACACAGTTTGGCTAGGAAAAAGAATCTTTATAGCACAATATGATTTATATAAATTACTAATATATGCACACACAGAAACTACATATCCTAAAGTGCAGATAAAAGTAATTCAGTGTATATATCAAACATATGAAAGCAGCTCTCTATCAGAAGAGAGAAATGAAGATAGAATTGAAGAATGAAATAAAACAGGATGAGGTTGCACAAATCAACAACAATAGTGTAGACGTGATTTAATGAGTGTGATTAACTCAAGCTTCTGCACATAAGGTTGCAAAAAAATTACATGAAACTTAGAAATTAAAAGAGATGGAGCAAAAGACTCTTTTCAAAAATATGTTTCATAGTATGGGTTGAGTTGTTTTTAAGCTATGCACAATTATTCTTTGATTACAAATTAAATTAAAAAGAAATTTGATGGAAGAAGACATACAGGTATTTTATTTAAAGACCCAAAGGTAATCAATAGAATAGTTAAAAGTAATAATATAATTACCAAATTTGGAAGGACTGGGAGAGGGAAGGGAGAGGTGGTATCAGTATCATTCCTCATAATAGAAAGTAAATGAATATAGTGCAAAGCTGATAACTCAAAAAGACATGTAAGAGCAATGTTTAAATTTCATAAACTCACCACCAAAGAAAACCTAAAGGCCAGAAATAGTTAAAAGAGGTTGCCTCGGCCAGTCGCAGTGGCTACCCCTGTAATCCCAGTACTTTGGGACGCCGAGGTGGATGGATCACAAGGTTAGGAGTTCGAGACCAGTCTGACCAACAAGGTGAAACCCCATCTCTGCTAAAAACACAAAAATTAGCCAGGCATGGTGGCAAGTGCCTGTAATCCCAGCTACTTGCGAGGCTGAGGCAGGAGAATTGCTTGAACCGGGAGGCGGAGGTTGCAGTGAGCCAAGATCATGCCACTACACTCCAGCCTGGGCAACAGAGATCCTGTCTCAAAAAAAAAAAAAGGAGGATATGGTATGTGTTGGGTAAAAAAAACTGATGCTTTTCATCATAAGCTCTTCTAGGCTATATTTAAGATTTTTAATTCTTTGAAATATTCTTTGCAAATAGCTATATAATAGCATGTTACATAATTATTAACATAGCTAACATCTGTTGATCACTTACTTTGTACTCTACCTTCGTAAGCATTTTAGAGATATTAACTCTACTAATGCTCACAATGACACCATGAGGTAGGTAGAGTTCTCATTTTGTGGACATAAAGCCTGAAGTGTGTCGAGATTAATCAATTTGCCCATGATCACCCAGCTGATAAGTGACAGAGCAAGGATCTGAATTCAGGTGGCCTGTCTCCAGAGACCAAAGCTTAACCACAGTGGTGTTCTGCTAGCAGAATTCAACATCCCCTATATTAGGACAAGTAGATTGTTTATAAATTTTAGTTCCTATGAACAATAAATTTCTGTGTGTCCCTGAGCCCTTAAACTCATTTAGGTACCCCCGGTTCAGTGCTGTCACAGTATCTGGTACTTCTGTTTCATGTCACTTTACACATAGTAATTATTGACGTACTACAGTTGTTTGTTTAATGTTGCCTTCCCCACTAGATTATATACTCTGCGAGGCAAGGCTTGTGTTTACTTCGTTCCACTCCACATCTTTAGTGTCTGGTGTAGTACCTGACGCACAGTAAGGACGCAATAAATATTCATGTTCTGCCTGACTGATCCATATTTTTTAAGACAGATTTATGAAATTAGAATTATGGGTCAAAAATATGAACATTTTAAGGCTTATAATCCATATACCTAGAGAGTTTCCCTACATGGTACACAAATTTACCCTCCTGCCAAAGGTGCATTGGAGGGTAATGTACCTCCAATGCAATGAAGCTCTGACAATAGGAGACAGTGTCATTATAAAATCTTTGCTACATGAAGATAATATTATTAAATATTCTATGACTATATCATCAAATCTCAAGCATATAATTAATAATATATGATTAAATATCAGTAAAATTTTAATATTTTATTAAAATAAAATTAAAATTTCCTTCTCTAAAATTTATAAAGTGAATCTTTCCCCCCCTTTCCTTAAAGCAGCTATTTGTATCTCCTCTTCTGTAAATTGTTTTTATCCCTTGTTAGAATTCAACAATATTTTAGAAATTGAAGTTCTTAACAAATGTTTGTATTCACATCTCTGAAGAATTTACAGTAATTTATATATTTAGAGATGGGGTCTTGCTATGTTGCCATATATATGTGTGTGTGTGTATATATATAATATATTATATATATATGTGTGTATATATATATATATAATATATTATATATATATATATATATATATCTCTCTAACTCTTCTTGGTACCTGAAATAGCCTAGTTTCTTTTGTGAGGAAACTATCAGAATATCATACTACATTACGGTGTAATATAATATATTATATATATTATATTATATTATATTATATATTATATATATATACACACACACACATACAGAGAGAGAGAGAGAGAATCTCTGTTACCCAGGCTAGAGTGCAGTGGTGTGATCATAGCTCACTCACTATAACCTTGGAACCCTGGACTCAAGCAGTCCTCCCACCCCAGCCTCCCAGGTAGCTGGGACTACAGGTGTCCACTACCACACCCAGCTTAATTTTTTTTGTTTGTTTTTTTAAAGATGGGGTCTTGCTATGTTACCCTATATTTTAAATATAGTTTTAGAGATTCATTTCTAAAACAATTTTGTGCAAAAATATGGAAAATGCTTACCTGAAAGATTTTCAAGGCTTTTATAAGTCCACCAACTTCATTCTTTAAGGAAAAAATGAGACTTGCTCTTCCCCTTTCTAAGGAATGGTCTTTGTTCTCCTTATTGTCTTCAATCATGATGAATTTGGAGTAATTCTCTAAAACTAAAAGTATGAAAACAAAGACAACGGGCTAAAACAGAAGTGGCATAATGCAGACAATATTTGATAACTAAGGGCTCATTTACTTCTAGAAGCTTCAGTTTCTTAACCATTTATAAACCTTGGTATGCATATAAGCTTTGCAAGAATCTAATGAGACCAAAATAAGATAAAACTTTGCCTGACACACTGCCTAGAATAGAATAGGCATACAATACATGTCAGTAGCTCCCTTCCTTTATTCCTAAACCAATCCGTCTTTTAGGGCATGACTCCAGCCTGCTGGCTTCCTGCAGTCTTCCCACGATTATAGCCTAAACTAGTCAAGAAGCCCTACTGGTGTCTGGTGTGGTACCTGACACATAGTAAGGACTCAATATATATTCATGTTCTGCCTGACTGATCTATATTTTTAAGACAGATTTATGAAATTAGAATTATGGGTCAAAAATATGAACATTTTAAGGCTTCTCCCCACCCTGCCCACAATCTTAGCACTTCATTATACCAGGTCTCAAACGGTTTCCCCAAATGTTTTATTCGGACATGTCTCATCTTCTAACAAGGCAGCAGGCTCCTCCAGAGTGGGGACAAGGTTTTCTATTTATTTTGTAAACTAAAGGCCTGGCCAGCTCTAGACATATGTTTACTAGATGGATAAGTGCTCAACAGGAGAATTCCAGTTCTGCTGCTCAGAAGATGAAACAGATATCTACTATGGTATCTTCTCAACCACCTATTTACACCACAGAACATTATAAGGAAATACATGGAATGTGAAATCAGATATATCTCAACATTGGCTTGATGTTTATCAGTGTATGACCTCAGGCATGCGACTTAACCTTTCTAATATAGATAAGTTACCAAACAGCTACTGGAACTCATAACATCCAAAATTCCCACTCGTTTTAAAACACCATAATGTAGTATGATATTCTGATAGTTTCCTCACAAAAGAAACTAGGCTATTTCAGGTACCAAGAAGAATTAGAGATATATAATTCAAAATTCAACAAACATTTATGAATTTATTGTGTTCAAGTTCCCAAAACTACCAAGAATTTTTAATTATGCCAAATTATTCTCTAGAACTAAAACAATCTCTATTTCAAATGCTATAAAACAAAATGGCCAGTTAAACTGAATAATTATGTGGATTTTTCTGTGATTAAAATAATTACTAATGGTAAAATGAATACAATTTCAACCCAGGCACATTCACATGTATAAAGTGCCACAGTCAATGTTAGGGCAGTAAAGATTTAAAAACAAGAAAATTTGCCTCCAAAGAATACACACTTGCTCATGGGAGAGGAGAAGAGGGAAGACAGACTTCTCAATAAGTATAAATAAGCAGAAGAGAGGGACACTGAGATCCCAGCCATGATACCCAAGGAGTACATTCGACCACTCCTCACCTTCCCACCTCTCCTACCCCTTTGATCAATATCCCATGTGCTTCTAAGGACGACTGAAGATGGCTTCTAGCCCATCCATGAGTCTCTGCTGAGAAAGGAGTTATGGATGAGAAGCAAGAGATCTTAACAGATTTTCCACTTCAAAGGAAGTCATCATTTCTTAAGGTAAACTTAAGTATACACAGAAAATTCTTAATTGGTGGCTCTGGGGCTAAAAATTCAGGGATGGTCTCAGATAAGCATTCTCAAAATGCTTTTAGGGATGTGAAAACCTTCAGAAATGTTTCTTACCCATTCAATTACCACTCAAAGATTGACTTTCTTATCAAACATAGCGTATGGGTGGTGTTGTCCTATGGTGTGCAAATGCAAACAATAAGAGAGATGCAGACTAATATAACAAATTGCTAGTAATAAATCTTTCTGCAAATCCATCTAGGCAAGTTATAATCTTTATGGGCATCAATCTCTTTATCTGCAAACTTGGAGGGAGGATAATTAACACCACCCTCATGATTATAATATATATAAATATATTTATAAAATATATATATATAATACATATAAATATATTTATATATAAGTTTATATATAAACTTATTGTTACAAGGAGGATTAAATAGATATAATTTATATAAAACTCTTAGAACAGTTGCTAACCTAATTACTCAATAAGCATTTTCTCAAATAATAGGGAATATATCCCAAATTTTCCAGTCTTCAAAAAAAGAGAAAATGTTGAAATAGACATTCTAAACACCTCTAGCTAAGAATTTTTCTTGCCCTGGGAACTAGGCATTTTACAAGATGATTAACATATTTCTTATAATAGCAAGCATGTGGAAAAGTTGCTTTATGATATAAAATGTCAGTATTGTTTTGTATCAAGGTGATTTCAGTTTCATTAATTTATTATAAAACCCCTAAAGTGTATTAAATTCCAAATCTCAAGTGAAAAGTTCAGCAATTTTTTTTGCAAATAAACAAAGACCCCAAAGTAAAATGTACTGAGTTAGCCTATATTTACTGAGTCCTCATGTTCCCTGGTACTGTAACCATGACATGCAAAAGGAAGAGGATTCTGCAAATATAAGCTATTTCCTGGCCAACCACTAGCTTCATCACGTGAGTCAACTCTAAGAAGTGTGAGCAAGGATCAGAAAATAGTAAAGAAAAGCTACCACTGATTTTTTCCAGTCAGTGGTAACATTAACAGAACTCTAGATCTCCTGATAATTTGTCTTTCAACAGTCTCTTGGAGCTTGGCATAAAACTCTTCATATAAAACGATATAAGACTGGGTGTAGTGGCTCATGCCTGTAATCCCAGTGCATTGGAAAGCCAAAGTGGGTGGATCACTTGAGGTCAGGAGTTCTAGACCAGCCTGGCCAACATGGTGAAACCCTGTCTCTACTAAAAATACAAAAATTAGCCAGGCATGGTGACACATGCCTGTAATCTCAGCTACTTGGGAGGCTGAGGCATGAGAATCGTTTGAACTCAGGAGATGGAGGTTGCAGGGAGTCAAGATCAGCAACTGCATTCCAGCCTGGGTTTCAGCGCGAAACCCTGTCTTTTCTTTAAAAAAAAAAAAAAAAAAAAAAAAGGATTTCCTTCCATTTTCAAAACTGGCCCCTAAGCTTTCCTGGACTTTGATATTATAAGAAGGTACTAACAGTCATGGTTCCATCCCTTTGGGGTT
>CAUYLG010028567.1:0-12614 GCA_963573385.1 Cacajao melanocephalus
CCATTTTTAGACTGCATTCTAGCCTGGGCAATAGAACAAGAATCCCGTTCTCTCTCCCTCTTTCTCTTCCTCTTTCTTTCTCTCTTACATTCTTTTTTTTTCTTTCTTTCACTCTTTCTTTCTTTCCTCTCTTTTTCTTTCTTTCCTCTCTTTTTCTTTCTTTCAAAAATAAAAAATAAAAAAAAAATAAAGAAAAGAAGTTAGAACTACATGTACTGACCTGAAGGGATATCCATGATACATTAACTGAAAAAGACAGATTGCAAAGCAATCTTTTGTAATGGGATGTGATCTCATCTTTTTAACAACAATAAAAATGGAAGGAATGAAAAAGAAAAAACACATGTAGGAGTATATATGTTTGTATATGTGTGAATAAACATAGATTGGTGTGAATGAATTCCTGCCACACTATTAAATTTGGTTCCCTTCAAAGAGTGGGAATGGAGAGGAGAAAATGATGAACTTTACACATCTTTGTAACATCTGATGTGTAAAAATGAATATGTATTTTAAATATCCAGTAATTTAATCCAGTGGCAATTATGGGGATTATCATAGATTCCCCAACTTTCAAAATATTGCATATCTGTACTTTATAAACTTGAGTATGCATAAAGATCACCGAGGTTTGTTAAAACTCATATTGCTGGGCCAGTCTCTGGACTGAGACTAGAGCAATTTTCAAGTGTGGTGCTTGAGTACCATTAGTGATGGGAAAAATGTACTCATTCTGTTCAATGGCACTTACTAACTCCTCAGAATCTGCCCTGTGACTCTGGGATCAGAAGTCGTCCTACATGTTCAAGGACATTATGAGTGTGGAGCTGTTGTTGGTTATCAATATTCCGAGCCTTGCTGTATCTCTCCCTCCATATTCTTATGGTAGGCAGTTACTTCCCTGCTGGCTGCTTGAAATAAGGCTTTACCTCTATTGAAGTTGGAAATACTGTGGACATACAGAAAGGCAGCAGCATGCTGGATCCATCCAGCCACTGGGTGAAGGGTTTAGGACAATCAGAAAAGGAGAGTGGAGTACCTTTGGGCCAGAAGAGCAGGGAGCAGTTACTCCTCCTTCACTCCATGGAACAAGGAGAAGGAATGCTTATTAGACCCACAAGAGGGTAACTGTATAGAGGGGTAGCTGTAGCCTTTGGTAGAGTACTAGGCTTTGGTAGAGGGAAGAGACCTGGAAGGGAGGAAGCTGGGGGAATAAATACCCCACCCTTACAGACTTTCCACCCTGTGATCTCCCTCTGTTGCTCCCCACTGGTTGAACCAACCAAAATCCAAAAGGCAAGAAGTCTTTTCTTAGAGTCCATGCAGGTCAGCCTCCTGGAGCACAGAGCAGGACTGAAAAGCATGGAAGCAGAATCACAGAATCAAGCAGTAGATACCCACACACTAACCAACTAATTGTATTTTTCTTCTTATGAATACATGAGAGCCATATATGATTCAAAAATCTCTGTAAATACATCTAAAATATCTCATTTATCAGGTATAAAATGAAAATTCTAAATGACAGCAAAGGGCCATTTAAAATGAAAATTCTAAATGGAAGAAACCAAAGTTTTCTTTAACTATGGGAGCTCTAAAGCCTGGTAAAGCTTCCAAAATCCAACCTCACATCATACTCTCAAATCAATTCCAAGCAGCACATAGAACTAAATGTAAAAGATGAAACAATACAGCTTTTAGAAGCTAATTTTGGAAAATAGTTTCTTGATTTTGGGCAATCAAGGATGTCTTTAACAGGACATAAAGAATAATGACAACAAATGAAAATATTGATATATGGAACTATATTAAAATTAAGAACTTTGGTTTATCAATAAGAACTATAAAGAGTGAAAAGGAAGCCACATAATAAGATGAGTTACATGCAACACAAATAACATATGCAGAACATAAAGAATCCTACAAAACAATAGACCTGGCAAATTACCCAACAGAAAAAATGGACAAGAGACTCCAAGAATTAACCAATAAACATATTAAATGGTGTTCAACCTCCTTAGTTATTCAGAAAATGCAAATTAAACTCACAACAAAAAACTAGAACAAACCCACTAGAATAGCTAAAATTAAAAATACGGACAAGACCAAGCATTAGCAATAACTCAGCACTATGGGAATGTTTATATACTATTGGTAAAGTATAAAGAGCTTAACCAGTTTGGAAAACTAGTTGGTATCATGTTGTTATGTTGAATATAAACATACAATATGATCCTGCAATTTTATTTCTAGATATATACCCAACAGAAAAGTGTGCATAGGTAAATCAAAACATGAACAGAACTGTTCAAAGCAGAAGGATCATAATGCCCCCAAACCGGAAATAAGTCTAATGTCCATCAATAGGAACATACTATTCAGCAATTAAATGAATGATCTACAGCCATATATAACCACATGATAAATTTATATTCAAAATCAGGCAAAATTATTCTGTGGTGTAGAAGTCAGAAGAATGGTTATCTTTGGAGAATAAAGGGGCCAGGGACTGGGAGGAGGTACGAGAGCCTTATGAAGTACCAGTAACGTTCTATGTTTTCACCCGGGTTATAGTTACATGGGTAACTATACTTGCTTTGAGTTAATTAATTGAGCTATACTGTTAGTATTAGTACATTGTTTTTTTTTCTGTTTGCATATCACAAGTTAATAAAAAGTTTAAAAACAAAGAGCTTTATGAAAGCTTGTAAGAATTAGATATAAAAGAACATGAGGTAAGACCTGATTTGGGAAAGAGAAAGTCTGGGATGGATGTAAATGACTGAGATTCTATTTTAACCCCCAGAAACACTGACTATAATAGATCATCATGTGTTGCCTCCCAACCCAAATCAAGAAAATCACGTTCTAAAAAGAAATTGTTATAGACTTTAAATTTCACCCTATCATCCCTGCCCATTTCCAACCAGGCTGAAATTATAGCTCTATTTAAAAGTGAGTTCATTTAATGTAACTTAAATTGACTGGCTTATCTGTCGAAGCCAGAACTACATTTCACAGCCCTTCACATACCAGCAAATGCATACATAACACTTTGTTCCTTCCTGTTCCCAAGGTCTAAAAAGCCTGCACATGAACAAAACAAATCCATAATACAAATTATGGGTATGCATAATATAAAAGCAATGGACCAAAATTATGCATCTTAACAATTTCTAAATCATGTTTTATACCTAATAGCATAATTTGAAGAACTCAATAAAGCGCCAAAATCTATTAACACTTCTATTAGTCCAACATAATCTCCATTTCTTCAGGACACCTAGCACATCTCAGCAGGATTTAATATCACTGTATTGTGAAGGGCAAAGACCCCAAAACTCTGGCTACTAACCTGAGTCATATCAAGATTCAACCCAGTCAGGGGCCTCGTGAACTGACAGGAATTTTCTCTTCTGTTTCTACTTGGATGTGACAATTAACCCACCCAGCACACTCGAATCAGTCTGCAAAATAAACGCAGTTAATATTGTCTAAAACCTGGCTCCAGGCCAGGCGCGGTGGTTCACAGTTGTAATCCCAGTACTTTGGGAGGCTGAGGCAGACAGATCACGAGGTCAGGAGTTCGAGACCAGCCTGTCCAATATGGTGAAATCCCATTTCTACTAAAAAATACAAAAATTAGCCAGGTGTGGTAGTGCATGCCTATAGTCCCAGCTACTTGGGAGGCTGAGGCAGGAGAATCGCTTGAACCTGGGAGGCAGAGGTTGCAGTGAGCTGAGATGGTGCCACTGCACTCCAGCCTGGGTGAGAGAGTGAAACTCCATCTCAAAAAAAAACAAACAAAAAAAACTTGGCTCCCATCACACGGAACTGAGGAATGTAGGAATGGGCCATTTGAGCCTGTGGTCATTGAATATAGCATACCATTCTCTGAGTCAACAACCACTTCTGAGTGAGTGCCCATTTGCACCTGGCACCAGCCTGGGGCTGCAATTACAAAGAATGAGACCCAGTTCTTGTCTTGTGAGTTCATGATCATCAATTTATTCTAGGGGATTTAGATATTATATACAAGCAACTTGAATAAAGCTAAAATCCTCTTCATTTTACCACCTAGAGAGAACCTCTTGATAAATACGCTTCCATTTACAAACACCCAAACAGTTTTTTCTCTTTTTAAATCCCAACATGCTTATACTGTACATACCATTGTGTGACTTGCTTTTTTTCTTTTCATTAGTATTTTGGAAACATCTTTCTACGTTCAGAGAAGCTGCATGTGGATGAACCCTGTCTATCCTACTTATTCCTGAATTGAATCCCTAGCACCTGAAAGGAGTTCCAGCAGTCAGTGCACAGTCATTCGTTCCAGTTTCTCTCTCTCTCTCTCTGTGTTTTTAACAGATACTTCACACACAAAATGGGAAAGGTTGTATGTTTGACTTCCATTAGAAGTAAAATGAGGGAAACTATACAGTTTGCACAGAAGCTTTCTATTTTCCCAACATCCCCTAATAATGGTCTTTACATATAAAGGTATCTTTTCCTAAATACTTTTTTAAAATTTAAAAATAGGCTGGGTGCAGTGGTTCATGGCTATAATCCCAGCACTTTGGGAGGCCAAGGTGAGATGAATGCTTGAGGCGAGGAGTGTGACACCAGCCTGCTCAATACAGTGAGATTCTGTCTCTTAAAAAAAAAAAAATTAGCCAGATGCTGTGTCATGTAGTCCCAGCCTGTAGTCCAGCTGCTGAGGAGGCTGAAGCAGGAGGCTCACTTGAGCCCATGAATTCCAGGCTGCAGTGAGCTATGATGGCATCACTGCACTCCAGCTTGGGTGACAAACTGAGACCCTGTCTCAAACAAGCAACAAACAAACACAAAAACAAAATCCAAATGAAATGGGATGTCAGCCCTCATCTGCTCCGAGGCTTGTGGCTTGGTTAAGACCAGGGGCACTGGAGGCAGAGAGGCTGGACTCCTATTCCAGCTTTACCTCAGAAGCTCTGGAATCCATCTTTTTTTCTGTATCTTAAAAAAAAAAAGATTAGGCCAGGAATGGTGGTTTGGGAGGCTGAGGCAGACAGATCACTTAAGGTCAGGGGTTTGAGACCAGCCTGTGCAACATGGTCAAACCCCCTCTTTATTAAAAATATAAAAATTAGCTGGGCGTGGCAGCAGGTGCCTGTAATCCCACCTATTTGGGAGGCTGAAGCAGGAGAATCACTTGAACCTGGGAGGTGGAGGTTGCACCCCTGCACTCCAGTCTGGGCAACAGAGCGAGACTCTCCCTCAAAAAAAAAAAAGGACTAAAAGTCGGGACTGCTTCATGGGGCTGTGATAACCTTAAGTGAGCTAATATTTACAATAGGCCTAACAGTGCCTGACATAGATAACTACTTAATTCCTTCCAGGTTTTTTTTTTTTTCTTAGCTCTTGCCACCGTAACTGAAGAGATTAAAATTCTCAGCAGCAATGTCTGAACCAAGGATGATTTTATACCAAAGAGTATTGCTCTAAAAGTATTTTCTTTTGAGTTATCTCTGTATTTCAAAACTGTGTCCAGTGAAATGCATGGAACTAATAGTTGCACAGTAGGTGCTTGGTATTCTCCAGTTTATCACTTGACATTCAATCAGCCTGGTGGGACTCCCAGGGGCCATGTCAGTCAGTCCTTGTGAACAGGCTCCCCAAACAGCAAGGAGGGTCTGTCAGCTGAGTGGCTGAGCAGAGAGGACACTTAGCTCACCACCAGCACTTAACTGACCACCAGGCTTCTGCTCCTGAGCCTGTTGGGTTGCCCTTTCCTCATCAATGCACAAAGAGTGACTCCTATGAAATAAGCAGGTGTTGGGGGTGGGTTGGGGGGGCGGGGAGGATAACATGGGGAGAAATGCCAGATATAGGTGACGGGGGGATGGAGGCAGCAAACCACCTTGCCATGTGTGTACCTATGCAACAACCCTGCATGATCTGCACATGTACCCCAGAACCTAAAGTACAATAAAAATAAATAAATAAATAAATAAATAAAAGATGAGGACAGGACATGTGGGTTATAAAGACAAGTCATGGCCACCTGCTTCCCACCTAGGAATCCTCTATTTGGGTATTAATGAAATACGATGTGATAAAAAAAGAAAAAGAAACTTTTAACTTCTGTCTGCAGGTCACATTCAGTACTTCTGGCAACATCCTGGGGCAAGTGGACATGTGATGTTGAGGTGTATTTTGGCAGTGATTAAATTTACATGGCAATGGGCATGGCTTGAGTTTATTCAACACTTCAAAAATAAAACAATTAAAACCCTAGAAAAAAAAATTTTTTAAAGGTGCTGATCAAGTGTATGGAAGAATAAGGTTGTATGCTCCTTATTTCACCATTATTAGTACAACTTCATCTGCCCTTTTGCCCATTTCTGTCAATAAAACAGAGCCCTACTAGCTAGCTTGTTTTGCTTATACTACTAACTAATGGAATTTCAGAGCCTGGCCTTAAAAATGCACACCTTCATAATTAACAAAGTAAACCTTAGGAAAAAATGCAAGAGATGCTGCCTTCTCCCCTTCTGCAGAGAGAGAGAAATCTTTTTCCCATAAAGCTAGTTCCAAGAATCTAATTTGATAAACTACTAAATTGAGAGGCGTCAGAAGAGTTATCAATCTTGCTTTTGTGTGTGAATGAATGTTACCAACTTATTTTCTTCCTTTATCAAAAATCTGTCCTTGAAAACTAATATGAACAAAGGGGTCCTGTAAAAGCCCTAAGATTAGAAATTGTTGCCATGGCCTGCAAAATAACAGTGCTTGTTATTCTCCATTATTCTCCCCTGCTTATGAGATCCATTCTCTTCCTTTCTAAGCCTTGTACTGCTCAGAATGCATCACCCAGCACCCTACCCTGACCCCGCCCTGCCCTGTGTGCCTGGGCCTGGTTGGCTTTGACCAACAGGAGGGCTGGGACTTGGGGGAAGCAAGCAAAATATTCATGCAAAATCTAAGGAGGTCTTCACTCTCAGGCTCCACCATGGGCAGCATGAGCCTGAGAACTAGCACCTTCCTTCCTCACCTGGGAAAAAGGGAGCAGGATATTCATTCCTACTCTCTACTTTGGGCTATGTTTCTAGTTAGGCACCAATCCCCTGCCCAGGAAAGGGCTAGAGGTGACAGGGGAGTCTTCTTCAGGGATCCACTTCTGCTTGGGCTCCCCTTGTTCCTCCAGCCCTACAGATAAGAGATGGTTTCCCACTGTTATTGGTCTCTGGGCACCCTAGCTTCCCTTAACCCTACTCATACCTTTGTAAGTAATTCCTTGAACCATCTGAGTTGGAAGTTATTTCTCACAAGAACCAATAATCTTTTCAAAAAGGTAATTCTGAGTGTTGATCTTACTTGATAATTTAATTTATTGTTCTGGTAATAATGTGATGGATACTCAGTAGTCTGTGAAAGGAAATAAATCTGGGGGCCCCCAAATTACTAAGCTAAAAGGAAAAGTCAAGCTGGGAACTGTATAGGGCAAACCTCCCTCCCATTCTATTCAAAGTCACCCCTCTGCTCACTGAGACAGATGCATATCTGCTTGCCTCCTTTGGAAAAGCTAATCAGAAACTCCAAAGAATGCAACAGTTCCTCTCTCACCTATCTATGACCTGGAAGCCCCCTCCCTGCTTTGAGTCTTCCTGACTTTGCTTCAAGTTGTCCCGCATTTCCAGACTGAACCAGTGTATTTGTTACATATGTTGATTGATGTCTCATGTCTCCCTAAAATGTATAAAACCAAGCGGTGCCCCAACCACCTTGGGCACATGTCATCAGAACCTCCTGAGACTGTGTCATGGGCGTGTCCTCAACCTTACCAAAATAAACTTTCTAATTTAACTGAGACTTGTCTCAAATTTTGGGGGTTCACAATTCTTAACTAGCCTGATTAATAAAAATATCACTCTGTCAAACCAGAAAAGAAATGGAAAAGAACTTAAGTCCATGCATTTGTGTAATTTCTTATGTTAACTTAAAAATCAAGAGTTTTGCCCCATTTACATAAACATAGGAGAGTGAAAACTTCAGGGAATGTTGGAAGGCATAGATGGAGGACGTGTTCAGAAAGCAAGTCTATCACAGCCTGCAAAGACGCGGTCACAGTGGCAAATTTTTGTTGTTGTTGCTTTTTTTTTTTTTTTTTTGAGAGTATTTGGCTCTATACTGATTTTCCAGCATGTAATCTGTAATAAAGGGACAGACAGCCATCCTGAGACCCATAAATTCAGGTGCATGTCTTCAGTTAATGCTGCACAAAGCATATCTGGGAAGATGGCTTATGTTGCTGCATAGAAACTCCTATGGGTAACTCAGCAATTTCTTTACCAACTCGACTTCTTTCCCTGAGCGTTCTGAACCACCCAATTGCTTTGTCCTCAGGGGAGCTGTTCAACAAGTCGTGACTATCAACCAGCAAAGCACAGCAAAATCCAGCTTGTCCACATTTTGAAAAGGTACAGCTTTAGTTCCCTGGAACTGAAAGAGGGAGGGGGAGAGATGAATAAGCCACCGCTCTAGTTTTGGGGTTGTCACCTTCATCTTGTGGGGGGATGCTATTGTGTCATCATTCCATCCAGCACTTGCCAACCAAAGGATGGGCCATGATGAAGCTCAAAGTCATTGCTTATCTATCAGAGCATGGTACTGACCTATTTGGAAACACTGTGTTAGATGAAGAGGCTCTCAGAAGCCACCATTCCCACGCTTCTCAGTTCTGCTTTGATAGCAAAGTAATTGCAATTTTCCAGTGTGAAGTTCTGTAGGCAGCAGAGACACTGATGTCTTGATTTACACATGTACAGAACAGGACTAGCTATTATTATGAAAATGTTAATTAGTGTTATAACTGCTCTTTAATTTGCATATTCTGTTAATTAACTTTCTCCTCAAGAGTGACCAGATTTGGAAAATGGGAGTGAGAAAACTATGGAACATCAGAGATGAGAAAGATTGTAAACGTCTTTTTCTCCCAACTGTACCCTTCTGATATTAAATCTCCTCCACCTTGTTCCTACCCAGGAATCTTTCTAGTTTGGTCTGCACACCTCTAGTGATTTCACTGCAGGGGAGAGGAAAGGATGGGTACTATTATCCAACCACTGTTGGGCATTATATGGTAGGCGCTTCACATTTTCTCCTTTATTCCCCACAATCACCATAGAAGGTAGATATTGTTACATCCACTTTACAAACGTCGAAACTGAGGTTCAGAGAGTTTTTAAGAAACCCATTTTTGGAAACAAGTATGTAGACTTCTGGTTTCAGTTCTAACACATAAGAAGTTGGAAGTCACCACTTCTATCTTAGTAACAAGAAAAAGCTGGACAAACTGAAAATCAATGACTTGTACTCATCAGGTAACCGAGGCCACAGGGCAAATTACCACCCCCAACTCTGGAGAGACAGAGAATATAGCAGAGATCTGCTTGCCTGGAACACATGTACCTAGAGCCATAGACTGGCAGAAGCTTGTAAGTGGTAACTTTGATAAACTGTTGGAAGTTGCCAGTGGACCAGCTGGAGAGTGAGAAACTGCTGGGGCTACAGTTTTAGTGGCCACTGGAAACAAGGGTAAGAAATATAGCAGAATTCTTGTCAGAAACCATGCAAAAGTCAAGTGCGGTGAAATCTTTAAATCATTGAAAAAAAGTAACTGCCAACTTAGAATTCTAAATCCAGAGAAACTATCCTTCAAAAGTGAAGGAGAAATAGACTTTCTCAGAAAACCAGTCTGAGGGAATTTCTTACCAGCAGACTTGTTCTGCAAGAAATATTAAAAGTTATTCATGCAGATGGAAAAAGATATAGGTCAAAAACATGGATCTACAACAAAGAGCATCAGAGAACTGGTTGATCTAAAAGACAACTTTCTGTTTAAAGCAATAGTTGTAATAACATACTGAGTGATTAGAGTATATTGAGAAGCAGAACAAATGTCACAATGCATGGGAAGGAGGAATTGAAAATATTTCAAGTAAGATACTTACACTACATGTGAAAAGGCACAACGGTATTATTTGCAAGTGGACTCAGATGAATTAAAAGTTTAAATTACAAACCCTAGGGCAACCACTGGAAAAGTTAAAAAAAAATGTATACAGTTCAAATGCTAAAAGAAGAAGGAAAATAAAATAATATAAAATATCAAAAAAAATCTGTAAGTGAAAAACAGACCAGGCAAAGAAAGGGGATAATCAAGTATGCAGATAGCACTGTTCTAACCATTAGACTAATGTTAACTCTTTTAATCTTTGTTACAATCTTATAAAGCAAGTAGTATCATCTTCATTTTTCTGGGTGAGGAAACTAAGGTATAGAGGGTTAAGTGGCTGGCACAAAGTCACACACCCAGTACATGGTGGAGCTGGGATTCAAACCCCGGGCAACCTTTGCTCTTAAGCCTCACACTAAATGGCTTTATTAATGTTACAGCCAGAATTTCAAATAAAATCTCTCTGACTCCAATTGCTGTGCCCTTATCTACTATCCCAGGAAGAAACTGCTACTTCAATTTGTAAATCATTTTATCTTCTAGTCACTTTTTTTTTTTTTTTTTTTGAGATGGAGTCTCACTCTGTCGCCTAGGTTGGAGTGCAGTGGTGAAATCGTGGCTCACTGCAACCTCTGCCTCCCGGGTTCAAACAATTCTCTCGTCTCAGCCTCCAAAGTACCTGGGATTACAGGCATGCGCCACCATGCCCAACTAATTTTTGTATTTTTGGTAGAGAAGGGGTTTTGCCATGTTGGTCAGGCTGGTCTCGAACCGCTGACCTCAGGTGATCTGTCCGCCTCAGCCTCCCAAAGTGCTGGGATTACAGAAGTGAGTCACTGTGCCCAGCCTCTTCTAGTAACTTTGAACTTACACTTTTAAAGATTTTTTTTCTACATTATTAAGATAACACAGGTTCACCCCAAAAAAGGTAATTATTACAAAAACATGTATGGAAAAATGTAAAACTAATACTATTATTCAGAGTAAATCACTATTAATATTTCAGTAACTGTGCATATATATATATCTTTCTATACCTATATGCAAATGTGTAGATAAGACTATACTAATAGGACATTATATGTACATTTTTATTATAAACAAATTTGTTTTCTTCTTGTCTTTTACTTTTTCTTCTGTGTTTACTCCCTCAGCCTCTTCCCAGCCCCACCTGCCCCAAACTGGGAAATCAATTTTAACCTAAAATTATAAGTATGTATTTACATTTACAGAAATTTTGTCATTTTTTTAAAGAAGTAGAATCCTATTTTATACATTTCTCTGGGCCTTGCTTTCCACAACAATATATGATGGAAATCCCTCAAATAAACTGTTATGGATATAACTCCTTCATTCTAATGACTGTCCAGTACTCCAAGATAGAGGATGAACCACAGAGAATTCCAAAATTTATTTAACTGAAGTGCCTTCCATGGTATTTAGTTTTTTGCCTTTACAAAATACTGCAATAAAAACTGTACGCAGATCTTCTTCTTAAACAGACAGATTTAACTTCTGTTTTCTTGCCAAACTCTCCTAAATTACAGTAAATGGATTGTTTTAAGGCATAAACCCACAAAGAAAATTGGAAAGGAAACAGCAGCGACACAGTGAGATGGCATCTAACTTAGCAGCCTTCAGAAAGTTGCAGGAAAGCCAGGATGCAGTCTGATATCATACCAGAACCCCAAGAGGCTCAGGAGCTGGTGTCATCAAGTGCCTCCGGGCATGGGAGGAAAAGCAGAACTGAAAAGAATAGAATTGATTGAGTTTCTGTTTAAGAAGCAGTTAGACTCTTGGATCCCCTCTCCAATTTGATGCAGCTAGGTTACTGCCAACCCTAACCATGCATTTTCGAAGTTTATTTTCTGGTGTGGGTAAATCAGAGGGTCTCTAGACTGAGAGACACTAAACCACTGAAGGCAGAGGCATACGCTGAAAACAACAGAACTCAATATACAAAAAAGTTTACCTACTGAATACCCCGTTTCTCCTCTAGGTTAATGCTGGAAGCCAAATGTATTCTTACTAGTCAAGCAATTAGAAGTGTCCTCTCTGGGAACGTAATCAGCCTGAAGACAAGACCTAAATATACTAATATCAATTGTTCCCCAAATGAAATAGCCCTGCCATATCATCCTCCTAAGAAGACCACAATGCTAAGGTTGAGTGAAGAGAGCTTTGAATTAGCTTTACAATATCTCAATTTTACACATGAGCTAGTAGCCAAAAATCATTAGCTAATTTGAGAAAAATCTCTAATATGAGAGAGTGATCAAAAGCAACTGGGATGAAACAGATATTAGGCAGAGAGTTTTAAAAGTTGGAAACAAATAAAGTCTATCCTCAGATACAGAAAAGATATTGCACTCATAAAATAATAACAGAATGATTAAAATAAAAAGAACATTTACAGAACAACAACAAAAAAGAAGCCCCTAGAAAGTGAAGTATGAAAAATAAAGTTTGGGGAGAGATCCAAGATGGCCGATTAACAACAGCTCAGGATTGTAGCTCCCAGTGAAAGCGCAGAGAGCGAGTGGACGCCGCACTTTCAGAGGAATTTTTGTTGCCCACAGACTAGGAGATTCCCGGCAGAGGAGCCACACGGGTCGCC